>AWOL01S0081781.1:38051-64328 GCA_000715115.1 Nicotiana otophora | reverse complement strand
TGTCATAGTTAAAGTGGAACAGATGATATAATTACAACATTTTTATTTTAACCTTCCCAAAAATAGATACATCCCACACTATGTTTACGGAGCCTCTAACAGGAACATAAGAAGGCTATGACAGTGCCGGCAACAAGGCCCAAACTATACCTCAAGACGCTATGTACAAAGGATAAAAGATATAGGACCCCAAAATGAAATGGGGCTCACCANATTTCATTAATTAGTCAGTAAGAAGTTATGTGAACAATACCATTTCATTTCCATTAGTTACGTCATTAATAAGTCTTCAAAACACTACGTTGTACTGTCATAGTTAAAGTGGAACAGATGATATAATTACAACATTTTTATTTTAACCTTCCCAAAAATAGATACATCCCACACTATGTTTACGGAGCCTCTAACAGGAACATAAGAAGGCTATGACAGTGCCGGCAACAAGGCCCAAACTATACCTCAAGACGCTATGTACAAAGGATAAAAGATATAGGACCCCAAAATGAAATGGGGCTCACCAAATCAACGGAGGAGAGGGTGTGCTGCTATCACTAATCAATACCACTTGCTATGGAACCACCTACATCCATTAAAGATGCAGCGCCCCCGGCAAAAGGGCTGTTAGTACATATGGAATAGTATTATTATGTAAAACTAAACACCCTCTCAATAGAACGAGCAACAGTAAACGGAGAATAAAACATAAAATCAATAAAAAAACTCAAAAAGTATCAAGGTGTCATGTTAAGGTTCAAATAGGTCTCGGTAATTTATGTTGGGAGATCTTTAACACTGATACACCACCATGTCTTAACACGAAGTCCGATCTTAGCCCGACTGATTAAGCCATCTCACCCCGAGACGTACGCTCACAATACCACCATGTGCACGACATGACATCCAATCTCAGCCCGATCGGCTAAGCTATCTCACCATAATGCCGTGTGGATCGACATCACATCACATCTTACTAACAATAATCTCATCCCATTTAAGGGAAAATATCTCAACACACCAATCTAATCCCACATAAGGGGAAACAGTCTTATCACATTAACACGGGGATTTACCCCTCAGTCACTCCTACACCGGCACATGTAGTTTTGGGGTTAGGTTATTCCGACCTACCCTTCCTCGGTGGCTAAACGATACTCCCAAGGCATTTATTATTAAGAGTATTTACAACTAAAATCATATTCTTTTACAAGTTATTCATTTTATTGGCATCATTGGCCATAACGCAATAACATTCTTGGCACATTGGTCGTACTTCATAATTCATGCTCACAATTGCACTTTCAATCATTATCATGGATAATTAACAACAAGGCCTTTCAAATTAGGACTTTAAACACATACTTGAGCAAATTAGGGCCTTATGCACATATGATCTCTTATACAATATGATATGATCGCTTTCATTTGGACTAGACTTGAAGTCACTACATTTTAATACATACTCGTACTTCAAATACTCTCCCAAAGAATAGCACAATATGATAAGAATATTCCGGAACACATCTTGAACATATTCATATATATACATCATCCGACGCCAAACGTATTCAGAAAAGTCAATTCATAACGGACAACTCAAGACTTACAAGATCATCGTGGGAATTCAATTCTATGAGAGGAGTTTAGCCAACAAACCTTGGCTCGAGCTTTTTAATTAACGACAATGTTCCAGAAATCCTAGCCACTTTGATCTATTTAAAGATATAGCAAAATTGAATAGAAATTAGAAAGGAGTTCATAGTTCCAGCTCACTTGAGCATTTTATCAAACAATAGGTGTGCATTAAGGTTTCAAGGTCCTCCTATGGTGGATTCTTTCACCCCCCCCCCCCTACTCAAACTTCATCCAAAAGAGNATTCCGGAACACATCTTGAACATATTCATATATATACATCATCCGACGCCAAACGTATTCAGAAAAGTCAATTCATAACGGACAACTCAAGACTTACAAGATCATCGTGGGAATTCAATTCTATGAGAGGAGTTTAGCCAACAAACCTTGGCTCGAGCTTTTTAATTAACGACAATGTTCCAGAAATCCTAGCCACTTTGATCTATTTAAAGATATAGCAAAATTGAATAGAAATTAGAAAGGAGTTCATAGTTCCAGCTCACTTGAGCATTTTATCAAACAATAGGTGTGCATTAAGGTTTCAAGGTCCTCCTATGGTGGATTCTTTCACCCCCCCACCCCCACTACTCAAACTTCATCCAAAAGAGCCCAATAATCCTCCCACTACCCTAGATGGTACATGCATGTAAAATAAACAACTCCCACACCCAAGAATTGCTTTACTAGTTGCCCATTTTAGTTATATTTTGAAATTAAAGGTTAAGGTGTAGAATCTTACCTTTTGGTTGAAGACCTTGTGAGTTTTCCTAGAGAAATCTTCAAGGTTTGAACAAAGATTGATGAACAAATGACTAGACCACCTATCTCTCTCTCTAAAATGTAAGTTTAAACCTTCTAAAATAACCTTAACAGTGTTTTATAAGAATGGGGTTGGGTTTATAAAACTAAAAAAATAAAGCTCTGAAACACAATCTGCGGTCGCATAATGCTTCTGCGGTCCGCAAAATGATCCTCCGGAACTAGGAAATTCAGCGGTCCGCAGACCAGTTCTGCGGTCGCATAATGCATCACAGAACCTTCCTCCAAAACATTTTCAAGCTAGTTCCGTGGTTGATGTGCGGCCCGTGAAATGGTTTGCGGTCACATAGTTGACCGCAAAATATCATCCAAACTTGCCCAGTTACCTGCTTCACTCTGCGGCCATTATACAGCCCGCAGAGTGATTCTGCAGACCCATTGTGGGCCGCAGAAATGCCTTTTTCTACCAAACTCTACAATCGTCAACACATAAGCCTACTTTGGCATCATGAAACCCCGAGTGTTTAGGTAAACCTTTACGGGGTCTTACATCCTTCCCCACTTAATATCATTTATCCTTGAATGAGGGTTAAAATCCGCCATTAGAAACCAATGCAACTCAGCTGCTATGACACACACCAACAGTTCCCAAATTTTGACTAACTCCCCAAATTTCCACAAAGTTTTCCAGAGTTTCCCCTGTAACTGGGCCTATCCACCTGTTGAAGAATCCCAAAAACCAATCCTAACATCACAACCACAACACAACGATGCAAAATAATATGGAAACAACACCGGCAGCAACGCCATAAACATTGCATTGCTAAGAGGGAGTATTCATAATATAAGTTGTACATGGGAAATTATGATTTGCATAAAATTATCTCTTAACATCATGGATACTATTGCATAGCTATTCAAATAAATTAGGGTACTGCTTCTTCATTTCTTCGTTGGCCTCCCAGGTGGCCTCTTCGACTTGTTTGTTTCGCCGTAACACTTTCACGGAGGCAATTTCTTTGTTCCTCAACTTTTGAACTTGCCTATTAAGAACGGCAACTGGAATTTCTTCGTACGACAATTCTTGGTTAACCTCAATAGTCTCAACCGGAATAATAAGCGACGGATCTCTAACCACCTTCTTCAACATGGATACATGAAACACTGGGTGCACCAAGGACATCTCTAGAGGTAGTTCTAGCCTGTAAGCTACCTGGCCAATCCTCTGAATGATTCTATATGGTCCGACATACCTCAGACTCAATTTCCCTTTCTTACGAACCGCATTATACCCTTCATAGGGGAAACCTTCAAGAATACCCAATCATCTTCTTTGAACTCTAAATCCCTACGACGAACATTTGAATACGACTTCTGACGACTATGAGCAGTTTTCAATCGCTCCTTAATGATCTTAACTTGTTCCATAGCCTGATGCACGAGGTCTGGCCCTATCAATTCCGCTTCCCCAATGTCGAACCACCCAATGGGAGATCTACAATTCTTACCATTTAAAGACTCGAACAATGCCATCTGAATGCTAGCATGATAGATATTGTTGTAAGCAAATTCTATGAGCGGCAAATGATCATCCCATCTACCTCTGAAGTCAAGAACACAAGCGCTCAATACATCCTCAAGTGACTGAATAGTCTGCTCTGCCTGCCCGTCGATATGTGGATGGAAGTCTGTACTAAGATTCACCTGAGTACCCAAACGTTGCTGAAACTTTTTCCAAAAACTAGCCGTGAACTGTGCCCCCCGATCAGAAATGATGGAAACCGAAGTACCATGCAACCTGACTATTTCTTTGATATACAACTGAGCATACTATTCTGCCGAGTCGGTAGCCTTAATAGGCAAGAAGTGTGCTGATTTCGTGAGTCGATCACAAATTACCCAAATTGAGTCAAACTTACAAGGAGTGCGAGGTAGTCCTACCACAAAGTCCATGTTAATCATTTCCCACTTCCATATTGGAATTTCTATGTTCTGTGCCAACCCACCGGGCCATTGGTGTTCGACCTTCACTTGTTGACAATTTGGACATCTTGCCACAAAGTCCACTACATTCCTCTTCATATTGTTCCGCTAATAGACTTTCCTAAGATCACGATACATCTTTGTAGAGCTCGGGTGCACGGAATACCTAGAAGTGTGAGCCTCAGTCATGATTCTTTCTCGGAGACCATCCACATTTGGAACACATAGATGCCCTTGGTACATTAGGGTACCATCATACATGCCAAGAGAAAAGGCCATGGTATTATGTTTATGAATCCCTTCCTTTAGTTGTACCAACAATGGATCATTGAATTGCTTCTCCCTGACTTCCACCACAAGCTACGATTCAGCTCTATTTTGCACAATCACCCCTTCTTCACTAGAGTCCGCAAGACGAACTCCCAAACTAGCCAACTGATGAACCTCCTTGGCCGATGACCTTTACAATGCTTCCAAGTGAGCCAAACTACCCATAGATTTCCATCTAAGAGCATCCGCCACAACATTAGCCTTCTTCGGATGATACAGAATATCGATGTCATAATCCTTGAGTAACTCAAGCCATCTCCTCTGCCTCAGATTCAATTCTTTCTATTTAAAAATGTATTGTAGACTCTTATGGTCCGTGAATATATATACCTGTACCCCATACAAATAATGACGCCAAATCTTCAATGCAAATATCACCGCCGCAAGCTCTAAGTCATGTGTTGGATAATTCATTTTGTGATTCTTGAGTTGCCTAGAAGCATAAGCTATCACCTTGCCATGTTGCATTAATACACACTGAAGTCTGATTCTTGAAGCATCACAATATACTACAAATCTATCTGTACCCTCTGGTAGAGTTGATATAGGGTCTACAAAACTACGGTGAGATGATCGGCATGGTCCTCCCGACTCCGCGAATATACAAGGATATCGTCAATAAACACTATTACGAAGGAGTCAAGAAAAGGCTTGAAGACTCGGTTCATAAGATCCATGAAAGCTGCTGGGGCATTTGTTAACCCAAAAGACATCACCAGAAATTCAAAGTGCCCATACCGGGTCCTGAAAGTTGTTCTCGGAATATCCTGCTCCCTGATCTTCAATTGGTCAGACCTGGATCTTAAATCAATCTGGGAGAAGTACTTAGCACCTTGCAATTGGTGAAACAAGTCATCTATCCTTGGCAGTGGGTACTTATTCTTGATTGTGACCTTGTTGAGCCGCCGATAGTCAATACACATTCTTAGGGACCCATCCGTCTTTCTTACAAAGAGGACCGATGCGCCCCAAGGAAACACCCTCGGCCGGATGAAACCCTTCTCGAACAAATCTTTCAATTATTCTTTAAGCTCCTTCAATTATGCCAGTGCCATTCTGTAGGGTTGAATAGATATAGGTTGCGTGCCTCGCATCACATCAATCCCAAAAATCAATCACCCTGTCTAGTAGGATCCCAGGGATATCATCCGAAAAGACCTCCGGAAATTCATTAATAATAGGCACAGACTCAAGTGTAGGTGCCTTAGCATCGGTGTCCGTAACCTAGAGCAAATGGTAAATACACCCTTTGTTAATCATCTTCGTGGACTTAAGTTAAGAAATAAACCTACCATTCGGCACAACATTATCCCCCTTCCATTCAATCACTGACTTATTTGGGAATTCAAACCTAACGGTTCTGGTTCGACAGTCAAGCTTGGAAAAACATGAATAAAGCCAATACATTCCCAGTATTACATCAAAATTAACCATCCCCAATTCAATGAGATCGCCCATGGTGTCGCACCACGCACCGTGACAACACAATCCCTACAAACCTGCACGACCATGATTGACTCACCAACCAGAGTAGATACAGAGAACGACTCATGGAGCTGTTCCGGTTCTATCCCAAATCGCTTAGCAACATAGGGAGTAACAAAGGACAAAGTGGAACCGGGATCAATAAGAGCATACACATCATGAGATTGGACAGTCAATATACATGTGACAACGTCTAGAGAAGCCTCTGAACACTGGCGACCCCTTATAGCATAGAAATGACTGGGTCATCCCAAACTCTGTGTGCCACCCCTAACTGCAACACGCCCTACGGTTATTGGGGTGCCTCGAGCTGGAGGAGATGTTGCGGATGTAGTAGCTGCAGAACTAACTGGTTGTGCTGAACCTCTACCCATGCTCTGGTGATACAAACGACAATCCCTCTAAATGTGACCCCTTATACCACACCCGTAGCATATGGGCTGGTCCATGTAATAGGCCCCAAAGTGCATCTTCCCACACCTAGAGCATGAGCGCCTCCGCTGTTGCTGAAATCTCCCACTAGACCGACCCTGCTAGTGGGATCCTTCATTGCCCTGGTTGGGCCTAAAACGGTTCTCCTGCTGCTGACTGGGCCCCGATCGCGGTGCATTGACTGAAGACTGAGAAAAAGACTGGGACGGCCCTAATGACCCTCCCCTGAAAGGTATCCTACAACCACCAGAAGTACAACTGAAGTTTCCCGCTGACCGGGCCCTGTTGCTACTCTCTCCCTCCTTTTTATTCTTCAGTTTGAGGGTCTATGTGGCTTGAGTCAGAATTCAAGGTAGTTGTTGAGGCCTTATTAATAACTAAGGGGCTAAGGCCTTGCACAAACCGACACACTCTATCCTTCATAGTGGGCAACATCTAGATGGCATATTTGGACATGCACGCGAATCTCATATAATACTCCCACACACTCATGCTCCCATGTTTTAGATTCTCTAACTCGACGGCACAGGCTGCCTTAGTCTCTGCAGGCAAGAAATGATCAATAAAAGCATAAAACAACTCACTCCATCCCGTCGGAGGCCTTCCCTTATCACGGGAGTCCTCCCACATTTCAAACCAAGAATAGGCCACCCCTTTCAGGCGGTAAGAAGCCAACTCTGCTCCCTCTGTCTTAGTAGCACGCATAACTCGGAGAGTTTTGTGCATCTCATCAATAAAGTCTTGGGGTCCTCCTCAGGATCAGTACCTGTGAACACTGGAAGGTCCAACTAGAGAAATCTATTCACCCTAGAACTAGTGGAATCTCCTGGTTGACTAGAAGAACTAGGTGCAACATTTGATCTCTCAGCCTGGGAAGCCACTATCTAAGCCAACATCGGTATGGATCCCCTAAGATCCCCATCAGATACATCAGAACTGGAAGCTGGGGTTGGAGGTGGGATCGGAATATCAGTTGGAGGGATCGTTGCCCACTCAGTAGATGTAGGGACAGGTGCAGTATGATCAGGTGTAGTAGAATCAGGCAGTGTAGTAGTCAGGGGAATGTTCTCACCCCTCGGGTGCTCACCCGCATGATCAAGTATCGAATCAATTGCCACTCCTGGGGTGACATTGGATCCTTGGCCAGTTCTTGCCTTCTTTCTAGGCGCCATGTACTGAAAGTTAGAGCAAAGCACGAGTTAAAGGAGGAACAATCTTACAATTGGCTTTACCGCACGATCTAGAATATCAAAGAAGGGTATTATTCCTAAGTTTCCAAGTAGCCTCCTACTTATAGATGTGGTCGACAATACACCAATAAGAAGGACTCTAATAGACACGTCTCTAGACATCCTAGGACACTTTAAAACCTTAGACTCTGATATCAAGTTTGTCACGCCCCGAGCTCGGGGAGCGTGACCGGCGCTCAACAATGTTACCCCGGTTGAGCAAGCCTACACAGTGTCGTCTACCCAACTCACCCATAAATAGAGATAAGAGAGAAGAATGCATTTCATTAATTAGTCAATAAGAAGTCATTTGAACAACACTAGTTCATTTCCATTAGTTATGTCATTAATAAGTCTTCAAAATAGTACATTGTATAGTCATAGTTAAAGTGGAACAAATGATACAATTACAACATTTTTAGTTTAACATTCCCAAAAGATGATACATCCCACACTATGTCTACGGAGCCTCTAACAGGAACACAAGAGTTCTATGACAGTGTCGGCAACAAGGCCACGGCTATACCTCAAAACGCTATGTACAAAGGATAAAAGATACAGGACCCCAAAATGAAGTGGGGCTCACCAAATCTGCTAAGGAGAGGGTGTGTTGCTATCACCGATCAATACCTCCTGCTATGGAACCACCTGCATCTATTAAAGATGTAGCGCCCCCGGCAAAAGGGACATTAGTACATATGAAATAGTACTAGTATGTAAAACTAAACACCTTATCAATAGAACGAGCAATAGTAAACGGAGAATAAACCATAAAATTAATAAAAGACGCAAACAGTATCAAGGTGTCAAGTTAAGGTTCAAATAGGTCTCGATAATTTAAGTTGGGAGATCTTTAGCACCAATACATCACCGTGTTTTAAGATGGTGTCCGATCTCAACAGGACCGGCTAAGCCGTCTTACCCCGAGACATGCACTCATAATACCACCATGTGCGCGGCATGGCATCCGATCTCAGCCCAATCGGGTAAGCCGTCTCACCACAATGATGTGTGGATCGACATCACATCACATCTTGCTAGCAATAATCTCATCCCATTTAAGGTAAAAACATATCAACACCCCAATCTCATCCCATATAAGGGGAAACAGTCTCATCAGATTAACACGGGGATTTACCCCTCAGTCACCCCTACACCGGCACGTGTAGTTTTGGGGTTAGGTTGTTTCGACCTACCCTTTCTTGGTGGCTAATCGATACTCCCAAAGCATTTGTTATTAAAAGTATTTACCACTCAAGTCATATTCCTTTACATGTCATTCATTTTATTGACATCATTGTCCATAACACAATATCATTCTTGTCACATTGGCCGTACTTCATAATTTAGCTCATTATTCCATTTTCAGTCGTTATCATAAATAATCAACAACAAGGCCTTTCAACATTAAGACTTTAATCACATACTTGAGCAAATTAGGGTCTTAGGCACAGAAGACTTCTTACACAATTGACATGGTAGATTTTATAAGAATTCGCGCTTCCAAATCATAACATAGTAATACACACCCCATACTTAAACCACATCCTCTAACATTAACCTATCATAACAAGAATCTTTGGAATACATATTGAACACATAATTATTTTGACACAAGGCTTATTTGCCAAAAGTTCAATTTAAAAGAGGCATGACATACAAGGACATTGCAGGGTTAAATTCTAAGAGAAGAATTTAGCCAACATACCTCACTTGAGCATCCGTAAACTCTAAAATGTTCCGAAAATCTTAGAACCTTCTATCTATTTCATAAATATAACAAATTGAACAAAAACATAGGAGGGTGATCATGGTTCCAGCTCATTTGAGCATTTTATCAAACATTAAGTGTGCATTAAAGTTTCAAGGTCCTCCTATGGTGGATTCCATCATCCCACAACCCATTATCTACCATTTTTAGCTCAACAATATTCCTACACCCCTTGATAACATATTCATGCAAAATTAATCAACACCCAAGAATTTTCTTACTAATCACCTATTTTTAGTTGAATTTTGAAATTGAGAGTTAGGGTGTAGAATCTTACCTCTAGGATGAAGACCTAATGAGTTTCCCTTGTCAATCTTCCAAGATTTAAGCAAGAATTGAAGAACAAATTTTTGAGGAACTCTCTCCCACTATAGGGCACTCTCTAACCCTCAAAATATCAGGTTTTTGCTAAAAAGATGGTACAAAGCGTCTATTTAACGAAGTAGGGTCGGGTTATAAAAACCCAAAAATGAAGATCCTAAACAAGATCTACGGTCGCATATGCGACCGCATAATGCATCTGTGGTCCACGAAATAGACCGCAAAATGCACCTCCAGAACTGGGCAACTCTGCCTGGGTTTGCGGTCACTATGCGGCTAGCAAACCTATTCTGCAGACGTATAATGAACCGCAGAACAGTTTTGCGGTCGCATAGTCGACCGCATAATGGCACCCAAACCTGCCCAGTCCTACATCACTCTAAGCCCGCAGACTGATTATAAGGCTGCATAATGGATTGCAGAAATGCCTTTTTCTGCCAAAATAAATTCCTTTAACTCCTCAGCACACTGTTCAACCCAAAAAGTCTGTACCGCAGACGTAAGCCTACTTCGGTACCACGAAACCTTAAATTACCTTGCAAAATTTTACGGGGCCTTAGATCAACTCGGCCCGAGAGCACTTCAAAGTCTACCATACTAAGAAGCAACAGATCAACTTTGGTCTCATAACCACCAATAACAACTAAATACACCCGATAAACATGGTCCACGACAATAGAATCTCCCATGGGCATGGAAACATATACAGGAGCACTCATAAAATCACGAAATATATCCAAATACAGAGTAAAGTAAGATGACACATATGATTAAGTGGAACCCGTATCAAATAAGACCGAGGCATCCCTATGACAGATCGAAACAATACATGTGATGACAACATCTGATGCAACAGCCTTCGACCTACTAGGAAAAGCATAGAAACGAGCCCAGTCTCCCTCTCTAGGGCGACCTCTACCCGCCTGGCCTCCACCCTTACTTGGCAGTACAGGTGGAGAGGCAACTAGGGCAACAACCATGGCTTATGAACCCTGTGGACCTTGTGGAATTCATGGAACCTGTGCAGTTTATGGAGGTGCACCACTTCTGAGTCTGGGGTAATCCCTCACTATATGTCCGGTATCACCACACTCAAAACAAGCTCTCGGTGAGTGTGGCTACTAAAACTGAATCTGACGTGGTCGGCTAGAATGACCGTTGAAGGCATTGCTAGAAGCTGGAAGTTCTGAATGAACTGGCTGAATCACATATCCCATGCAATGATAGGATGAAACTTCAATGTGGCCACCACTAAATCCTCCAGTAGCCCGAGGACTCTTGGCCTCCATTTCCTCTCTCTCTCTCTCGGCCCCGCATACCCTCCAACCTCCGAGCGATCTCTACAACCTGCTGAAATGGAGTATCCATCTCCAACTTACGAGCCATGCTGAATCTAAGACCGTAACTGAGCCCCTTGATAAATATGTGGACTCGCTCTCTGAGTGTAGAAACCAAGGTTGGTGCATGACGGGACGACTCACTAAACCTGATAGCATACTCTGACACTAACATAGTCCCCTGACGTAGCTGCTCAAACTTTTTGTGCCTTGCTCCTCAATAACCTACCACCACCGATATGCTACTCCTGATAGTTGAAATGTAGTAAAATCAACTCCGCTTACCTCCGCAATACCCATGGTGCGGAGTATACTGTCACGACCCAAATCCGAGAGCCGCGACGGGCACCCGGTGCCTTACGAAACCATGTACCAACGTAACGTATCTTTCTTATCACACCATCATGGGTAAATGGACTAGAAGTTCCGTCATAAGATAACCAGAATAATACATAAGGGAATACTAGATATAGGACAACCCAACATGATATAAAAACTTATACATATGACATACGAGCCTATAAGGCTAACATGATCATTTGTACACTCAAAACATAGGCTTGCAAGTGCATACAAGTATCCATATACATGATATCTGTCTACAAGCCACTAAGAGTACATAAATGTTATAAAGGTCAGGACAGGGCCCCTCCATACCAATCAATACATGTCCAAATCATACTGACCAGATAGGTAACTCCGGAGCAAGTGGAGTGCACCAACCTCTTCTGCTGAGCTGATAGCCTACTAGGAGGAGTGTAAACCTGTGTATCGGCACATGCGGGCATGAAATACAGCGTCCCCAGGAAAAAGGTACGTCAGTGTGAGGCCCCTAAAACTTCCTATTAGTCTGAGGCCATAAGCATGCTCACAAGTCGCTTAAGTGTCGTCTTGCCTTCCACGAGGGGTTAAGGACTGCAAAAACTTAGATGATCATGATATTCAGTGTAGGAGTTGTATTGGATATTGTTCAAGGCCTATGGAGATCCCTAGAACTAAGCCATGTTGGGAACTATGCAATGGGCTAAAGTTTCAGATAAATTCGCACAAGATCCAACTTCAAACGCATGCTGCTACCAAAATATATAGACTTAGGTGGTGATATACCTATCAAATTAAATCACGTTGAGTCTAGTTTACAATGCAATAAATCGTTTCTCATTTAGATATTTCTATAGAAAGTTATGGCCATTTTACCGGACCTATGCCATATGCCCGCCTAGATGCGCGGCCGCATATATTGGAGGGTATTCTGTCTTGTATGCATGGCCACATGCACGGTCACTTGCCCAAGTGCGCGACCGCGCATGTAGGAGCCCTATAAATACCCCTAAGGCCAGGTAGAGAGAGGGGCTAAGTCATTTCGTTGACCTAGGGCTTTCATATCAAGGGGAATTCGTCCAACACTTCCCTCCCATGAACCAAGGTAATGTTTTTGGAGAAATTTTGAGTTGATTACAACTCCTAAACACTTATATTAACAAGGATTATTCTTGAAGATACATAGATTTCCATTCAAATCCCAAAATTAGTCAAGAACACTACAAGTTGGGATTTTCAAGAGTCTCACTACAAGAGGTATGTCTACCATCTCTAACTAATCTATGGTGATTAATTATGTATGAAATATGTGTTATGGCTTATGGGATGGTGATTGGAAGCCACAAATGACTTAACCTAGGTAGTATTGGTATTGTAGAGATTGTAAAATGAATTAATTGATAACATTTATGGGTTGGGAGTGAAGTGTTGGGCATGCATGTGCTAATGGAAGTTGTGAGGTGAATCATTGGTGTGGACAGTGGTTGTTAGGTGGAGAAATTCCATGGGAGGAGGTTGTAGAAAGATAAAAACACTAGATGTTTGGAAAAAAGTCTAAATGACTAAAAGTATAGGAATCTTGCTAATATTGGTGCAATTGTGTTGCATTGTTGTAGATTGAAGTTGTTTAGTGTGATGGAATGTCGTAGTATTATTAAGGGGAGAATTCGAGGTATGTTGGCTAAACTCCTTTTTTGAATTGAACCCCACAATGGCCTTGTAAGTCCCGCGTTGCTCATTATAAATTGATTGTTCCGAATAAGCCTTGTGTCAAGAGATATATGCATTCAATTTGTAGTCCAAATGTACTTGTTATGTTGAGTTACTTTTTGAGAAGGTGATTAAGCATGGGTTGTGTGTTAATATGATATGATTTGAAAACGTGATTCTAATCAAAACTAGCATGCCGAATTGTGTAAGAAATCACATGTGCCTAAAACCCTTAATTTGGTTAGTTGCTCAAATGTGTATTTAAAGTCTTGAGTAGAAATGCCTTGTTTTTGATAATCTATAAGGATGCTTGAAAGTGAGAGAAATGGGTTGGAGATATAAAGTGTGGCCAATGTGCCAAGAATGAAAGTTATACTTGTGGCCAATGGTGCCGAGGAAATGAAATGCCAAATTGACTTCGCAAATAGATGTGCCTAAAAGCTTATGTGCTCAGGTCATGCCCAAATGTGGTTGTCTTAATTAATGCTATTCTTTGTAAGTATTTCCAAAGTGTTTTGAGATCCTATATGTTCATGAGTTGAAATTGTGTATTGCCCTTTTTGGGAAAAAGTATTTCAAGAATAAATGATGTGTTACAGATTTTCTATTGTGACTTAAGTATGTTATACCCCCTTCTTGGGAAGAAAACCTTATATGAAATAAATCTAATCAAACACTTATTTCTCATATGATGAAACCTTATGAACCTACCCTCGCTAAGGCCAAACGTGCCAAACGGTTGATTAGAAGAGAACCCCTTGTACAAACTATTATCGTTTTGGGAATCTAGAGTTGTGGTATTGTGATACACCTCCATCCGCATAAATTGGGGTGAGGCGGCAGGGCCGCTTCTTGTAGAGATTGTGGTATTGTGATACACCTCCATCCGCATAAATTGGGGTGAGGCGGCAGGGCCGCTTCTTGTAGAGATTGTGGTATTGTGATACACCTCTACCCTCATATATTGGGGTGAGGTGGCAGGGCCGCTTCGTGTAGGGATTGTGGTATTGTGAAACACCTCCACCCGCATACATTGGGCCGAGGCAGCAAGGCCGCTTTGCATTGAGGTTATCGTGATTGCACCTCCACCCGCATATATTGGGGTGAGACGGCAGTGCTGCTTTGTGTAAAGATAGTTAGAGAGGATCCCCGACTTAAGAATTTATAAATATTATTGAAAACTTTTAATAAATTTGTTGTGGCTTTAACGGCTAATTAAGCCTTTATTGTTACTATGATTCATCATATTCGTGTTGTATTTCTAAGTCCTTGAATAGGTATTTTGGTTTTCATACTAGTACTATTCTATATGTACTAACGTCCCTTTTTTCTGGGGGCGCTGCATCTTTAATGGATGCAGGTGGTTCGTCAGTGGGCGGTTTTGATCCTCGTTAGCAGTTACTCTCTATTCAGCAGATTTTGGTGAGCCCTACTCTATTCCGGACTTCATGTCATTTGACGTTGTACTTTATGTTTAGAGGTCTAGTCGGGGCCTTATCGTCGTCACTTCCATACTACTATTCAGGTGTACTTAGAGGCTTTGTAGACATAGTGTGGGTTATATGGTGGTGTTGGAAGAGTCAACTAGATATGTTGTATTTGTATCACACGTCCCATTTCAAAATATAATTTTGTATATATATTTTGGGAATTATGAAAGTAGTAACCATTGGTGATGGAATTGCAATTGTTCATGAAAACCTCTCATGTTTAATTGTTGATATATATATATATATATATATATATATTCTTTTTATTCATGGGTTAGTTGGGTAGAAGGTCTTGTACAGGCTTGCTTGACTGGGGTATCTCGGTTGAGCACCGGTCGCGCTCCCCAAGGTCGGAGCATGGCAATCAGTTCAAATAAAGTACCGAGTATGTAAGGAATGAAAAGAAGTATATAAAAGACATGAAAGAAACATGGAGTAAAGGACTCAACCTGTAAGTCTGAATAGCTCTGTGAATCATGAAACATTTATAACGTCATGCATGTGCTTATAAATGTGATATCATGCATAGGTATATGCGTACATAACATCATAAAGCATATGAGGGCATCCCATCATATCATCTCAGCCTCTGTGGGCAAAATCATCAACGTATACCAACTGATCAGGTGGTAGTGCATATATAATGCCGTAACCTTTCCCCATATCCCATATACATATAATATATGCATATATAATGCCATCTGGTCATGGGTCAATGTACATGTATAAATGAATGCAATGCATAAGAAGTAAGTCAATATGATCTCTAAGGATGTCATAAGATCAATATGACTTTGGTTAATATCATGAAATAAACTTTGTCAACTTACATATTTTCTGAGACCCATTAACATACGATATAATAATAGGACACATGGGGAATCAAGAACATAGTCACCTCTAGTACTTCTATGAATAAAGTCATTTATGAATGTTGCACGTTTGCTCGTTTTGTTCATATGAATCAAGCTAAAAGGAAAGAAAGGATAGCCTTAACATACCTTAACTCCGTTTAGTCCTTAATACCTTCCAAGAAATTCTTCAAACAACTCAACTCAATCTACTATAGCATAAGGAGATTAAAAAATAGTGCTGACTAAATGCTAAGTCCGCAGCTTAAACTAGTAGCTCGTTCATGTAAATTTGGGCAGAGTCTCCCTGTAATAAAGGCTTCCTCCAATACCATATACCAACAACAACAACCAAAGCAATACAATAAGAATGACATCAACAATAGGGTACAAAATATTTCCATAACATGTCATCAACATATCACGATGAGCGGCAAGCTCGGATTGAATCCCATTAGCACCCTTCATCTCATACTTTGTAATTTTTATCCATCCATTATTGATTCACCTTAATGTTGATCCATAATCTACCATTGATAACTTAAAACCTATTACGTAATACATTTTCACTAGGGCTCACGTCGCATAGGGGAACATTTGAAGTGATTTGCCTGGTCCACCTAGGGATGATACTATACTTCAATAACTGTATTTCGTAGCATCCCAACGTGATTCATATTTTGGTGGGTATTATAATCCCGTGCAATTCATGAAATCCCTTTTCTTTAAATCATTACTCAATCAAAGGCCTAAACGTCATCCTTTTATCTATCACAATTACACTCAATCAAAGGGAAGCATTCCATCTCTTCTAAATGCACCTAGTCTTAGACTCTTCTGAGTTCATTTAGGTTATACTGGGCTTTCTATAACTTACGGAAACCATCAGCTCTCTTGTTTTGATGGGCTTAATCCCAATGCCTTACCTATTCTTGTGGCCATCTCACTCACCTTTTCTTATCCTTACTCCTAGCTACCTAAACCTTGTCTCTCTATGATACTTTAGATTGCAACCTACACATATCTATTCATACTACTCGCAACCTTCCTTTAACTTGGTAGCACCATAGTTTTCTTTTCGTGCCATCTCAATTGCCTTTAAACATAAGCAATTACTTTCCTGGTCGTTCTGCCACTTGCTGCATGAATACGTGTCTGATCTTAGTGCCCACAAATAGTAACGACCCCCTTTTTCTGCTCATTATTATGCTTCACTGTTGTTTTATGATTTATCGGGTTAGTTGGTTCGGGTCCGGAGATAATTCGGAGTTAGTTGAGACACTTAGTCTCTTAATCGAAAGCTTAAGTTGGAAAAGTCGACTGGATGTCGACTTATGTGTAAATGACCTCATACTTAAATTTTGATGGTTCTGTTAGCTCTGTTGGGTAATTCTAGACTTAGGAGCATGTCCGAATTGTGATTTGGAGGTCCGTAGTAGAATTAGGCTTGAAATAGAAAAAATTAAAATGTTGAAAAGTTTGGCCAGGAGTGAACTTTTGGATATCGGGGTCGGATTCCAATTTCGGAAGTTGCTGTAGGTTTGTGGGGTCATTTACGACTTGTGTGAAACATTTGAGGTCAATCGGACGTGGTTTAATAGGTTTCGACATCGTTTGTAGAATTTGGAAATTTCAAAGTTAATTAGGCTTGAATCCGTGTTGAATTCGAGTTTTTGATATTGTTTGAGTAATTTGAGGGTTCGACTAAGTTTGTATTGGGTTAAAAGACTTGTTGGTATGTTTGGTTGAGGTCCCGGGGGCCTCGAGTTGAATTCGGGTGGTTAACCGACTTGGAAGTAAGTTGAGGAAACAGCTAAAGTTTTGCTGCTGCAGTAGTAATCGCACCAGTGGAGTGGGAACCACAGGTGCGAGCCCGCATAAGCGAAAAGGAGGAGGCTTGGCGGTGGCCACAGGTGCGAGGTTCTTTTCGCACCTGCGAGGCCGCAGATGCAGACCTATTGCACAGAAGCACTTCCGCAGAAGCGGAAAGGAGTGCGCAGGGGTGGTAGCTGGAGAAGTTAGTGATTTTCGGAGAAGCGGACTTTCAACCGCAAAAGCGGGATTTGGGCCGCCGGTGCGGAAGATCTGGACAGAACATATAAATACGAGGTTTCGAGATTTTTCACTATTTCTAACATTTTGAGCTCGGACNTTTCCATTTTGAGCTCGGATTTTAGAGATTGTAAGAGGGGTTTTCAAGGGAAATTCTTGAGGTAAGATCCTTGTGTTAATTTTTCTTGAATATTGATGTTTCCCCGCTGATTGCCCACCTAGTTTGTGTGTTTTTGAGGTGAATTTAGGGGGTTTGAGGCAAGGGATTTGGAGAGTTAAGTTTGGGGAATTGAATGGCCATTTGATATCGTATTTTGATAATTTTTGTATTATTAGACTCGTGAGCGAATGGGCTGTCGGGTCTTGTCCGATTTCGAGACGCGGGCTCGGGGGCCGGGTTTGGAACAATTTTGGATTTTGGCTTAAAATTCATATTTTTCTTATGGAATTAATTCCTTTAACCGTATTGATTGTATTTTATTGCTTGTGGCTAGATTTGGGACGTTTGGAGGCCGATTCGCGAGGCAAGGGCATTTTGGAGCAAAGTGTTGGCTCGGATTGAGGTAAGTAACAGTTTTAAATCTGGTCCTGAGGGTATGAAACCCCAGATTTTGTTGTTATATAATTGTTTGGTTGTGACGCATATGCTAGGTGACGGGCGTGTGGGCGTGCACCGTAGGGAGTGCCGAGCTGTGAGCTATATATATGTATATGGATCGGGTTGCACGCCGCAACGAGCCTTAGGGATGTATATATATATATATGGATTGGATTGCACGCCACAGTAAGTCTTATGGCTATTTATATGGGATCGGGCTGCATGCCGCAGTGATATAGCGCTTGGGCTGAAGGAGACCCTTCGGAGTCTGTACCCCCCAGTGAGCGCAGGTACCTATTGGGTGTGAGTGTTGAGAGTTGAGAGCCGAGTGATGAAGCCATGGAAAAGGGTTGAGTGACTGTTGCCCTGAGATGTTGTACTTACTTTCATTTGTTGTTGTACTTACCTGCCATATGTCACTGTTTTGAAACTCCTGGAAGATATTGTATCTGGTTTTACTTGAACTTCGTAATGTATAAACTGATTTGACTTAAATTGCCGGATTTGAAAGCATGTCTACTTTGAGGCCCTTCTGTGAAAGATTCTATCATTCCCCAACCCATCCTCTACTATGTTTATCTCACAATGCTCCCATATTCGTTGATAACACATGCATGCAAGATAACAACCCCCACACCCAATAATTGTCTTTTTAATTATCCCATTTTTAGTAGATTTTCGAAATTAAGAGCTAGGGCATAGATTCTTACCTTTAAGATGAGAACTTTCTTGATAATATTCAAGTATTGAGCAAGAATTGTTGGATATTAGGCTGAAGGTTACTTCCCCACTCTAAGAACTCTTTCTCACTCTAAAGATATCAGAAATATGCTCATAAATGGACTATGGTATATGTTTTAACGAAATAGGGTTGGGTTTAAAAACTCAAAAAATGAAGCCCCGGGACAGGATCTACGGTCGCATATGCGACCGCATAATGGAGATGTGGTCCGCATATCGGCCACACAATTTGGTGCCAAAAACTGGAAAAACTGCCTAGGTCTGCGGTCACTATGCGGCATGCAGACCTATTCTGCGGTCGCATAATGCGCTGCAGAACCTCCCTCTGCAAATAATCCAAGGCTGATTGTGCGACAAAAGTGCAGCCCGTGAAATGGTTGTGCGGTCGCATAACTGGCCACGAAATTGACATAAAAAATGGCCCAAATAGCTGCTTCACTCTGCGGCCTGCAGAGTGATTATGCGATCGCATAATGAGCCGCAAAAATGCCCAACCCTGAAAAATATTTTCCTTTAACTCCCCAATGCACTGTTCAATCCAAAAAGTCTGAACCGCGACGAGCTTGCGAGCGGTGAAGAATTACTACTATTATTAACCTCTATGCCTACCCCGGCATCATGGAACCCCGATTTATTTTTTAGAAAAACTTTATGGGGACTTACAGTAATATCCCATCCTTCTCTTAAACAATATTTGTTAGCTCCCATAGGGCAAAACTAAGATGGGTGTGGCCAATTGTACATATCTCGCTTAAGTTGAAAGTCACTTAGAATGCTTGTATTTCTCTGAATGAATTGTAAATATTGATAATCTTCAATAATTGGGTACCTCGTACCCTTCTTTACCTTGCTTCTTTTACTTGTTGAAACATTTATCTACCTTCTGATTTTCTTATTGCTTTGCACCATATGAGTGAATAGTTATTTATGTCTTAAGGCTCCTTATCAAGAAGCTTACACGTCATAGTACACACATAATCTACTGAATACCTTACATTTACTCATCATAAGCATGATGCAAAATCAAGTTCCTCTAAATCAACTCTTCCACAACCACATTCAATTTCTTACCAACTATCTTTATGGATGTAGGTATCATTTTATTACGAATAAAGTAGAATTTAGGTGTTTGAATTCAAATAACGCAGCTCTACCACATGATCTAGAGTAAGAAGAAAAAGTGTGTTAAACCCTGTGCATCCCAAGGTGACGTATAATGAATACGAGACTTCTTAATCATAATTTAAATGAGTTTAAAGTCATAGAATAAATATATATGATGTTTTGATATAAAATATGAAGTTTGGTAAAAATCGGATTTAAGTTGCGGAAAATCTGACTAAGGATTTGCCTTGTAACAAAGCTTTTTGAGCAATATATTTCGTGTGTTATATGATGTCTTCTTGGGATATATAATATTCCAAATTGAAGGTCTTGGAATGTAGTTTTTAACTCTCTTAACCGTTTGTTCATACAACATCGGGATAAAAAGAAATAAGCGTCGGAAGAAGGGCCAATACTAGGGTGCCAAGCTAGCACCTCTTCGACTTTTCAAAAGTGGATATATATATCCCTTATGTCGTCTCTTTCTTAATTTATATGCATACCACGACCAAAATAAGACCACAAACTAACCCTTAAGCTCTCTACAAGGGTTTCAAAGAAGATTAACATCCCGGGTACGAAATCAAGAAGTGATAATATTAGAACGATCTCTACGACGTAAGTATCGCTATATCGCCTCTCTTTTTCATTGTAGTTTGAGTTTTGGAAGGTAATTCATAGTTAAGAACAGGCCTACTTTCTGCATTTAAGCTTTTAAATATCAAGGAAGGTTGATAAATTCATTTTCTAATAGTTAGAACTCACGGGACGGTGATCGGAAGCCGAGAGTTCGATTTATTTTACTTTTAGTGTAATGTTTTTTAGTCCCCTCGTGTTGGCCTATTGTGCTGCTTATTTATGGAGTTTGTAAGGATAAAGGGAATGGAGAAATACCACATGTTTGCTCGTCGTTGGTATGGTTGCTCGTCATTGCTATTTCTTGCTAATTGATAACTTGTTGATTGGGTGTGTTATGGTATATTTGAGTTTTATTTGTTGTATTAAAGGTCCCGAATTGTAGTTAGGTTATTTTTGAGTTGCTGGTTGTATTGTGGTGTTGTCTCACCTATAGTAGGCTTGAGGGAGAAGTAAATAGAGGTGAAATGCTGCCCGTTTTCTTTTATAATCGAGTTATCGTTTGAGATACGTGATATACTAGCGCCATCTAAGTTGTACATGTATTTCTTAGATATAGGGTTGGCTCGCTAGTTGTCATTAGCTTGTTTTTTAGTTGCATTGAGCAGCGATCATTGTAGCTTCGAATTGCTTGGAATCTCCAAAAATTTCCCAATCCATTTCTGGGCCAAATCGAGCAATTCCAAGCTATGGATATTCTTCCCCATGACAAATACTACCTCCCCACAAATTTCAGACTATTTTACTGTGGGAAGTGAGAGCTCCAATGTTCTGCAAATCGTCGAAGAGGTGATAGTTGCCGGAGAAGACGCTCCAGGTATCCAATTGGTATGAAACAAATGTGAAAATATTTCTGCTAACCTGGAAAACACTCTCCAACCCTCAAAACCCCACTACAATCAACCAATCTCCACAACAATTCAAAAAACAAATTTTACAGTCGCGAACATAACAGGTGTTCGATGAAATGCCCCAACCAATTCCACTGACCTAATAAAAGTGCAATTTACTGAAAATGAACCTTCGGATGTTCCTGACGCTCATCGTGGTGCTGGAGTCACTTTATAAGGCCTAATTCCTAGTGATCGATCCTCATCTTCTTCCCAGTTGCTCAGTTAGTTGGAGATGGTAAACCAGCTATCCAAATCGACCAAGGTCAATGCCAAAATGTTTCTGCAACTATAGGGAATCTTCCCAATCCATCACAACCTCAGGTCAACCAATCAAAAGGCACAATTTCTCCAAAATTAATTTCTGCAGCTACTACAATTACAAATGTCCGACCAAATGCACCAGTCATTCCCAACCAGTCAATTATGCCTCACACCCGTGAAAACCAATCTCCTATTAATTGTGAGCATCCCCATGCAATTGAAATGCAACCACAGAGCCAAAAAACTTATGCCCGACCCGTATCTCCTTCATCAGAAAATCAGGTGGCTGATCTCATTCAAGCAGCTGTTCAAAATGCACCAGGACACTTGGAGAACACACCAGCCAATAAGCTACCTAGTCATGTTGCCAAGGCTCCTCAACCAGCTCAAACAAAAACCCAAACCACCCCTTCCCTACCTACTTCCACATACCCAAAGATCTCAGCCAACTTTGATAAACCTCAACACCCACAGAACAATAAGTCACCTACACAGCCTATCCAAAATGCCCAGCTTCACAACAATAAACTAGATACTCCACCAAAAGAAATCAATATCCAACCAAACAAACCACCCAACTATCCTTCCCCACCTCCTCTTACCATCACACAGTCCCTAGCAACCAAACTAAGAACAAATTAGGCTGCAAAATTAGCCCAAATAGAACTCACACCCCCCAAAATAACCACCAAACAGGGTCAACCAGCGGTTATCTTCACCAGGAAAGAATTTATGGTCACTCTAGCCAATATATGCCAATACACTATTATCGGCCAATTTCTTAACACTATGCCCAGAATGTAAGTGATCAGAATAAGCTTTACAGCTAAAACTGAGCTTAGAGGAGGAGTTAAAATAGCCCATTTCAATGCTCGAATGGTGTACATTGATCTAGATAATGAGTATGACCACACCATTGTCTGGACCAAATAATTCATGTACATTCAGGGTCATAGAATGAATCTTCAAGCCTGGACTCCCAGCTTCAAGCCTAATGAGGACACCCAAATTGTCCCAGTATGGGTAGTCATTCCTGAATAGCCTTGGCATTTTTATTATATAGAGGTCTTATCAATCTTGTTGTCACCCATTGGTAAGATATTACATCTAGACCTTGCCTCAATTAAAAAAACCAGGGGAAGTATAGCAAAAGTGAAGATGCAGGTAGACTTAACTAAGGATAGGCCTCACCATGTGTTGCTCGGTTTTAATGATGACTAAGAGGTCAATGGGGATGGGCAGTGGCTGGAGGTGATGTATGAAACCTCCAACCTACTGTCTACACTGCAGGCATTTGGGATATGAGGAATACCATTGTTCTATCAGGAAAAGAGAAGAGGAGGAAAAAAAGAAAGCAGCAGCTGAGACATCTGGAAACAATGAGAATCATAATAATAACGGGAAAGTGCATGCAGAAGGATCTCAACATAACTAGGAACAAGCTGTGCAGAGGCAAAACAAGAATCAGAATTCCAAGCAAAAGATGGTAATGCAAGACCAAAGGGAAGATCAACAATGAAATGAAAATCAAAAAGCAGCAGCTCAACAAATTACATGGGATAACCATTCCAAATATCAATGGCACTCTCAAAAGAAGAAGAATTTTAGGGGAGTCAACTTAAGAAGCAGGCAGCAGAAATTCAAACAGAGTACCGAACAAGTAGCTGATGCATAAGAGGCTAACCCTAACCAGAACTCAGGTATTGTTATTAATTCACGAACTAATCCTCCATTTGCTCTGGATAGTGTGAACGATCCCATTCCCAACCCCACTGTGATTGATGTTGAAGCTAATGGAGGAAATAATAATGGCCAGGAGATACGTATAGCTGATCAGGTTGGGGATCCAAAGGGGATGGGTATTCCTCATATTTTGCATGAGTGTGCTGATGCACAAGGTAACCCTAGGATAGACCATTTAACCCCTGCTACCACTCAGCAGTCTACTCAGAAGAATCCTATTGATGGCATTGAAACAATTGGGGTAATTGGTACTGATGATGATCGCAGAAGCATAATTGACAGTTGACAGAATCCAATTGTCAATGCATCAAGCAAAATCAAATATAAACAACAAAATCTGGATCTTTTGGGATCAATTTTTACAGGCTCAGTCACTGACCAAGATGAGCAGCAAATAACTGTTGAACTAAAGCATGTAGAAGTAGCTGAAGTTTTCCAGTTAACTGTTGTTTATGCCATGTGTAAAGCAATTCTCAGAAGACAACTATGGGAGGTATTGAGGCCGAAATCTTTGACATGTACCATCCCATGGTTTGTGCTTGGAGATTTCAATATTATTGCATTCATTAAAGAAATGATAGGAGGTCTACCATACCAAATGAGCAAGAGCTTGGAATTCCTCAGTATGATAGAAGATTGTGGACTTATAGACCTGGGGTTCTATGGTCCTAGGTATACATGGTCCAATGGTAGAGGTCCAGGATCAATAACTTGAAAGAGATTGGACAGAGGGATGGTAAATGACAACTGGCTGATCTCCTTCCCAGCTACCACCATTTCACAACTATCCTCCACTAGGTCTGATCACAATCCTCTGCTGATGGAGATGAATGTCAGGAAGAATACCAGCAAAAACTATTTCAAGTTTCTCAACTGTTGGGTGGAAAAATGAAGGTTTTATACCCCTGGTTCATGAAGTCTGGAATCAGGAATTTAGAGGCAATGCTATGTGGATCTTCCATCAGAAGCTTAAAGCAGTCTCTAATGCATTAAGTAAATGGTCAAGGCGGGAATATGGGGATACTTTTCAGAAGGCCAAGGAATATGAAGAAAATGTAAAGCAGGCAGAAATGATTTGGGCTCAAACAAATGACGCAGATGACAAAATGAATTTTCAAGAGGTAACAGCTCAATGCAGAAAGTACATAAAGTTGGAAGAGTCTATTCTAAAGCAAAACACACAGCTTCAGTGGTTCAAAGATGGTGATGTAAACTCAAGATACTTCCACAGTTTAATAAGAGGAAGAAGAAGAAAGTTGTTTATTCATAAAATCAAAGACATTGAAGGTGAATGGGTGAAAAGTGATGAAGCTATAGGGGAAGCTGCTTGTGATTACTATCAGGATCTATTTACAAGAATTGGTGGCACCACTAGAGAAGACTTATTATCCTGTATTCCATCATTTATCAAAGATGAAGAAAATGACCTCCTCACTAGAAATCCAACTATTGAAGAACTCAAGGAAGTGGTTTTCTCAATGAATCCTACAAGTGCAGCAGGTTCTGATGGCATGAATGGAAAGTTTTTTCAATCCTGCTGGGACATCATCAAGGTTGATCTTCTACAGGTTGTTCTAGCCTTCTTTGGTGGTTCAGAAATGCCTAAGTACATGAATAGTGCCCGTCTAGTTTTGCTACCAAAGGTTGAATTTCCCAACTCCTTCACTGAATACAAACCTATCAGCCTCAACAATTTTGTCAACAAAATCATCTAAAGGTTATCTGCTCAAGCCTTGGCCCTATCCTTCCCAAAATCATCTCGCCCAACCAGTCTGGTTTTATTAAGGGCAGGAGTATTTCTAAAAACATAATGCCTGCACAGGAAATTGAGCAAGGCATCAAAAATCCAAACAAAGGGTCAGATATTGTTATCAATCTGGACATGGAAAAAGCTTATGATAGGGTATCCTCGAGCTTTACATGTATTATGCTGAGAAGAATGGGATTTAATAAAAGAATAATTGACATGATATGGAGAACTATGTCAAACAACTGGTGCTCAGTGATCATCAATGGCATTATATGTGGTTGTTTTCACTCTACTTGAGGCTTGAAACAAGGAGATCCACTAGCCCCATCTTTGTTCATCATAGGAGCTGAACTACTTTCTAGGATGCTCAGCAACCTCACCCATGATCAATTCTTTAATGGCTTATACATGGAGAGGAGAGGTCCATAGGTCAACCACCTAAGCGTTGCAGATGACATCATAATTTTCACATAAGGAGGTAGAGCATCACTGCAAAAGAGTATGGAGGTTATCAGCAATTATCAACACACATCTGGCTAGCAAATCAACAGGCACAAAAGCCACTTCATGGTTTCTCCTTCTGCATTCCCAGCTGCCATCTGAAGAGTTCAGCAGGTCATATGTTTCACCAAGAAAGAATCTCCCATTACCTATCTGGGGTGTCCATTTTACACAGGATGAATAAGAATAGTATATTTCAACTCCCTGGTAGCCAAGGTGGTAAGCAGAATTAAAGGGTGGCAAAGCAGAATCCTCTCTTATAGAGGCAGATCCACTTTGATAAATTATGTGCTCCAATCTATACCCACACACCTGTTGTCATCCTTAACCCCCCCCCCCCAAAAAA
>AWOL01S0081781.1:0-35748 GCA_000715115.1 Nicotiana otophora | reverse complement strand
CCCCCCCCCCAAAAAAAAGAACAACTATATTGATGCAGGTTGAGAAGTTAGCAGCTAACTTCTTTTGGGAAATGTAGAAAGATAAAAACAAATAACACTGGACCTCTTGGCAAAAACTGGCAATTCATACCGAAGAAGGAGGTGTTGGCTTCAGATCAATGGAGGATATCTGCCAAACCATGGAATACAAAAGATGGTGGATTTTCAGAACTAAAGAGTCACTATGGAGCAAGTTTCTCAGAGCTAAATACTCAGAGATCAAATCCCATTTCCAAAAAATGGAATTCTGGGCAATCACAGACATGGAAGAAAATGATGACTAATAAGAAAAAAGCTGAAAACACATTATTTGGAGACTACATTCAGGTAACTGCAGTTTTTGGTGGGTAAACTAGTTGGGAGATGGTGCACTCGCTCAGCACAGAAGTGGAGGAGGAAGGCCAGGCAATATAACTGTGACCAATTTTTGGGACCAAGGCTAGTGGAATTTTCAGAAGCTGAATAAAGCAATCGCAGCACCTCTAATACCTCCAATCCTTCAAATCCAAATTTATCACAACCCTCAAATCCAAGACCAACCAATCTGGATCCCAAATGTGAAAGGAAACTTCACATGCTCCTCTGCATGGGACTTGATCAGAAAAAAGAGGAAGTTATGTTTCTCCAATAAAATGACATGGCATAAGAGGATCCCTTTCAAATGGTCCTTCTGTATGTGGAGAGCTCTGAGAAACAAATTGCCTATAGATGATAGGGTGCTCTTATTTATCAGCCCTACTGTATCCAGATGTGTATGTTGTTATACACCTGGGGCAGAGTCTGTGGATCATATTTTCAGTAGGGGTCACTTTGCATTGGTAGTATGGAAAACGTTTGCAAGACCAGCTGGTATCCACCCTACTGAAATGTATCTAAGACTTCTGCTGATGAAATGGTAGCTTCACAAAAGAAAAAATGAAGTTCATAAGCTTTTACTTGACACTATACAAACATTATCTGCTGGAACATTTGGAAGAACATGTGCAATGTTAAATATGGCACCAAAACTTCCTCCCTCACTAGAGTCATCTACTCCATCAACTCAGATATTCACATGCTCATGCAAACAACCTACCCCTCAATCTGTTGGGCACTAAAATGGGAGGATTTATACCCCATTGCTGAGAGCATCAAACACTACATCAATGTCAAGCAGGTTGTTTAGAGTAGACCTAAATAAGGATTTGTAAAAGTCAACAGTGATGGGAGTGCACTGAACAATCCAGGAAGTATAGGGGCAGGGGCAATGTTAAAGAACTGCAGTGGTAAATTCATTCATGCCTTAGCTGCTCCATTGGGAGAAGGTACCAATAATCAAGCTGAAGCTGAAGCAGCAGCCTTATGAGTTAAGTGGTGCATTGAGAATGTCCACAACAAGGTACACTTAGAAGCAGACTCAACACTGCTCATTCATTGGCTTACCACTGACATTGATCCGCCATGGAGTTTAAAGATGCAATTGATGAATCTGGGACAACTATGTGACCAATGTGAAGAAATCAAATTCTCACATGTGTACAAGGAAGCCAATTGCCTAGCAGATTCTCTCTGAAAACTCAGCCAGAATCTATGAACCATAAACCATTATTACTCCACTTAATCTCTCCCCAACCACATTAGAGGTCAGATTCAGCAGAACCTTCTAGGCACCCCTGCCTTCAGGCACAAAACAACTAGTATGATCATTTGCCCATCACAACTTTCCTCCACCTCTAATTCCTCTCATGGATATGTTTGATATTGTTGAAACAATTGGAGAAAACCTAATTATCCAAAGCAACATGTCCAACAGCAGCAACAATAGCAGCAATAATCTTTTCTCCACTCCAACCAGAAATGAAAACCAGACAGTTTTCTAACTAACTTTGATTTTCTTTTTTGCAGAAATCGGAAGTAAACTCACAGCATTGGTATACATTCAAGGTGTGGTAACAGCACTGTATCTGCTCATTCTGTTGAATGTATACCAATGTGGTGGGGAAATTCCAATTACTTGGAATCACCAAGATAACTGCTGCTTCCTCTCTTCTGTCATTAAGTTTTTTGGTCGCTGCATTATCCACCACTCGGCAGTGTCATAGATGATACAAGACAACAACCAAGAAGCATTAATTTTTCTGAATTTTTGGAGTTGATTGCAATTGAGCAATCAACAATATGCAACACAATTGTTTGACAGTTTTCTGCACATTGTTTGGTATCTACTTGGGTTACCTTCACAATGGCTTCCTTTATTTCTCAAGCCAACATGAAGATAAATTTGATGTATCCTTTACTACTTACCCTATGTTGTTGTATTATCACCTCACATAGGGAGAATATGTCTTCTGTTGTAGCAAATGTATATTGGAGGAGACCTCTGATTCTAGTCTTATAGTTGACCTAACTTTACCCAGTTTTTGTAAATCATTAGGCTACCATTTTCGGTTAGCAAAATGGTACACTCATTTAGGTCCGACTACACATACTTGTAAGGTATCAAATGGCTATAGATTTAGTAGTCATCTGATACCAACCACTTATTCGGAGGTAAGGTTTTTGTCCCCCTCCTTGTTGTACTTTAGTTTTATATATAGGAAAATCAGCCCTAGGCACAATGCCTAGTGAATTCACGAAAAATAAAAGGGGAAACTGGGCGTAATTACACAAAATGACCGATCGGGGTGTTATAAATAGTCACCTTCTTAGCAAGACCCTACTACACCATGTCCCTAAGGACAAGAAAATGGGATTCATCATACTGACGAGCCTTGATGCGCTCAAACAAAGATGACTGTGCAAAAACACAGGCAAGAACTCTGCTGGGCTCCGAAATATGCAATCTCACGAACCTCTTGGCCAAACTCTGAACATCCATAGCCAAAGGCCTCTCCATAGCTGCTATGTTATCCTTGCCAGGATGATACATAATAGTGATATCATAATCTTTCAATAACTCTAATCACCTTCGCTGCCTTAAATTCAAATACTTTTGGTTGAATAGATGTTGATGACTCCGATGATCCGTATACACCTCATAATATACGCCATATAAGTAATGCCTCAAAATCTTGAGTTTGTGCATTATAGCTGCTAACTCCAAATCATGTACTGGTTAGTTTTTTGTTACGGGGCTTCAACTGGCGCGACACAATAGCAATCACCCTACCGTCCTGCATCAACATACATCCAAGGCAAACGCACGAAGCATCACAATAGACATTATACATCCCCAAACCTGCGGGCAACACCCAAACACTGCTATAGTTAAATTAGTGTTGAGCTTCTCAAAGCTCTCCTCACACTCATCCGACCCTCAGAATAGAGCGGCCTTCTGAGTCAACTTGGTCAATGGAGCTTCAATAGATGAAAAATTGTTTGACACAGCAACAATAGTAGCCCACCAATCCTAAGAAACTCCTGATATCTGTAGCGGTTGAAGGTCTGGGTCAATTCTGAACTTCCTCAATCTTCTTTGAATCCTCCTTGATCCCAACACTAGACACCACGTGGCTCAAGAATGCCACTAAGTCCAACCAAAGCTCACACTTGGAGAACTTTACAACTTCTTCTCCCTTAAAGTCGGAAGCACAATCCTCAAAAGCTTCTTGTGCTCTTCCCTACTACGGGAATACACCAATATTTCATCAATGAACACAATGATAAAATAATCCAAATAAGGCTAGAATACATTGATCATCAAATGCATGAAAGTTATTGGGGCATTAGTAAAACCAAAAGACGTCAAGAAAAAGTCATAATGCCCATAACGAGTTCTGAAAACCATTTTAGGGATGTCCGATGCCCTAATCTTCAACTGGTGATACCTCAATCTCAAGTCAATATTTAAGAATACCCTAGCATCCTGAAGCTGATCAAATAAATTATCTATGTGTGGCAGTGGATACTTAATCTTAATGGTAACCATGTTCAATTGCACATAGTCATACACATTCTCATATACCCATCCTTGTTCTTTACAAACAGCACCGACACACCCCAAGGTGATATACTAGGCCTAACGAATACCTTATCCAGCAACTCCTATAATTGTTCCTTCAATTCCTTCAACTTAGTAGGAGCCATGCAATACCGTGGAATAAAGATAGGCTAAGTGTCTGATGAAAAATCAATGCCGAAATTAATATCCTTATCAGGTGTCATACCCGGTAGGTCCGCAAGAAACACATCTGGGTACTCTCTCACTACTAGAACTGACTCAACAATAACTGAAACTAACTCAACAATACCAGCACTAGTATATTTAACAAAATTTAGATATGCCAGACATCCCTTCTCAATCATCCGTTCAGCCTTCAAAAATGAGATCAATCTGCTACGAGTATGACCAAGAAAACCTTTCCATTCCAACCTTGGCAACACTGGCATAGACAACATGGGCTTAACGTGATGATCAAGAATACCATGGTATGGATACAGCCAATCTATACCCAAGATCACATCAAAGTCTACCATATCTAATAATAGAAAGTCCACCCTCATCTCAAAACCACTAATAGTGACCACACATGAGCGATAAACTCGATCTACCATAACATAATCCCCAACTGTTGTAGATATATGGACAAGGGTAACAAGAGAATCGCGTGGCATATCCAAAAAATAAGCAAAGTATGATGACACATATGAATAAGTAGAACCAGGATCAGACAATATTGAAGCATCTCTGTGGCACACTGAAATAATGCTTATAATAACTACATCAGAAGTGACAACCTCGGTCCTCCCTGGGAATGCATTGCATCTAGCTTGACCTCCACTTGATTGAGCTCCACCTTTAGGGCGACCACATCCTGGATGATCTCAACCCTGAGCTGGCTAAGAGGGTGGTGTAGTAACCGACGTAGGAATCATAATCATACCTCATGCTTTAAACATTTCAGCAATATCATGTCATAGTCATAAGAGAGTATAACATATGGTTATAGCTCAAAGTAACATATATGTCTTGGTATGTGCTCGCCCTACAACATGCTAGATAATTTGAAAGCACTTATGCAAGTTTCAAGTAATGCTTTTGAAAACAGAAGTAGTCCGGAAGTTAAAGTCTCCCTTATCTACACACTCGTAAGTCCGCCAAATATGAAATGTCCAACATACCCCTCAAATATCCTCCAATGACTTTAATCTATGCACAATATAAATAATTCATTCCATTAGGCTACGTGGACCTTTTCCGTAAATTTAGGAACAATCAAAATCAACCTTAAGATTCAACCTGGTCAAAACCCCGAAATAAATTATAGAATCAAATTATCCATTCGCCTACGAGTCCAAATCTATATTTTGATTCTTAATTGGAGTCCATTTGCCTTGTCAAAACCTCAAATTACTCAGTTAGGAAACTAGGTACGTTAAAATCCTCATATTCCCTATTCCAATCTCATGTTTCTACGACTAAAATTCTACCAAATTCAAGTATAATCATTAAAAAAATTAGCGAATTGATATCTCAATGACTGGAACTGAAGATAATTCGAAAATATATCCCATATCTATATCTCTTTTCCAAAATTGGAAAAAATGGCATTTGATACATCGCTGTACATTTTTATTCATGATAAGCGTTGGAATTGGGACATTTGCATCGCTTTTGCAATAAATGGTCAGGGGTTGGGCATGTCACGACCTGAAATCCCAACAGCAAGGTCGTGATGGCACCTAACACTGAATGCCAGGCAAGCCAGCACAATAGATAATACAAAATAAAGAAAAATAATAAATATACGATAACGTGTCAATAACATACCATAAACCACTCCAAGGTCTGGTGTCACAAGTATATGAGCATCTAGATCCAGTTAAATACAAAGTTTAAAAAAATAAAGCACTACCTGAAATAAAATAGAAATTGTACAGTAGAAATAGGAAAATAACTCCAGGGTCTACGAATGGAATGCAGCTCTACCTCGAATCACTGACAAGCAACTGCTAAGTGCCTCTCGGGACTCCGCTAGTACCAACGTCAAAATCTGCATAAGAAATACAGAAGTGTAGTATGAGTACAACAAACCCAATGTACTCTGTAAGTGTCGAGCCTTACCCCGACGAGGTAGTGACGAGGCTAAGACAAGGCACCTACTAACACTTGTGCATATATATATATATATATATATATATATATATATACCTTCATACTTATACTGTCACCCTCACCATATAATATAAATGCAATGGCACGAGATCACCCTTCGTGCTTTTACTCTCATCCTCACATGATAATGGTAATAAATCAATCAAGTTTACGGTATCACCCTTCGTGTTTTAATCCACACATTCACTCAATCAATGATAACAATATGAAAATATGGTACGGCAACACCCTTCGTGCTTTTCAGTCTTCCTCACCAAGCAATATTAATAACCCAAAGTATTAAGCAAGGTGGGAAGCAAATTTCAACTTCAACCATGGTGTTATGATAAGCAAATTCAACTTTCAATATCTCAACAACTTCAAAATAAGCAATAAATAAGAAAGCGAACAATAAAAGGAATAGCAATATAACTAAGGCATGGAAGGCTCAAGTGGACAACTTGAGAGGGAAAGGCACGGGACCGTCGACCGCACCGTTGATCGACTAGTCTACCGCAAATAAGCCTTTCCGGTTTAAAAGGGTGTTTTCAGGAAAGCGCAGACACTCATCAAGCGTTGCTATATTGATAATAAGCACAAGTGGAGTATGATGTGGAGCATGCTTTATGCAGAAATAGTAACATATTGTCAAGTATTTGCATGATAAAAGTGCATAAAACAGTAAATAATAAGGATGAACAGGAAAAGGAAAAGAAGAGAAAATAAAAGAAAGGCAAAACAGAGAAGTCAGTTTAACCCATGAAAATGTGAGAGAATGTAATGAAGCAGGTAGGGAAATAGGAATGGGAGAGTCATGATATAGTAATCTTAGACAAGATGAGGGAAACGGGGAGAGCATATGCATGTCATAGCAAATAAAGGGAAATAAGGGAGGGGATGTACATGTCATAACATATTAAACAAATAAAGGAAGATAAGGGAAGGGATGTGCATGTCATAGAAATCTAAACAAATAAAGGAAAAATAAGGTAAGGGATGTGCATGTCATAGCAATTTAAACAAATAAAATAAAAAAATAAGGGAAGGGATATACATGTCATCAAATATATCCGTTAATCCACATAAGCCAAATTCGTTATGGTTAGAGCCTAAGTGTAATTCCCCAATAGTGTCTTCATGCTGTCGTGCCCGGTTTGCTCGCGAAAGTTTGTTTCGACGTGTGACAACCCTTTTAAATATGTATTAAAGGAGGAGTCACCACCTAACGATTTTGAGGTGCGTTAAGGCACGTATTTGCAAATAACTCTATTTGACTAGTGTACATAACCAAAGATCGGGTAAGGGCTCAAATTACCTCGAAGAGAAGGTGTTAGGCACTCTTCGAGGTCCACAATGGTGAGTCCCGTTCGAAGTTTACGCTATGTGGGATTATTGAATTATAAATTGTCCGATGTGATCATGTAAGTTAAAGGAAGATAGGGAATCTAAATATCCAACTACGATGTAAAACAATTACAAAGAAGATTGCACATGTGAAGGAAATAGACTATACATTAGTAGATGATTGGTATAAGTCCTTGGAGATTACAATGTACAACCTAATTTGTTCTAAATCCGAAGAAACAAAGGTGCGAGTAGTAAACATAGGGGAGGGGGGGTCCTATGTTTTTTTAGCCTAAAAGATCAACCCGTGCATCATAAATAATACTTCGCAACTCCCTTAATGTAGGTGTTGCTCATATTATTCAGTGGGCACAAACTAGCATCTCCTGCTACCCAATTACTATGTTAAACGTATTTACGTAAAGCACTCTAGTTCAATTCTAAACCGCGTCCTATGCGTGCATTACCCGTCCCATGCCTATGCTCCAGGAGGCTTTGGACCTACTATGTGGGTGGTTCTAGACTTTACTTGGGGTGCTCAAAATAATAAAATTGGGCGCACATTCAAAATAGGTAGAACTGCACATAATAGCAATGAAAGGCTCAAGTTAGCCTCCATACATAAGCACAAAAGCACGCGATCAATTACAGATTTTCAGACTATGCAGTAAGGGGTCATATGCAGTTGTATAATTGAGATGCATTAAAGTCGTCCAAAACCTATAGGCATGACTTCTACATGACTGTGGTTTTAATAAAATCTTGTAGGCAGTACTGCTAGTCAAATTATCGAAACCGTAGATTATAATCGTTATTAAAAACCTATAGACATAATCTCTAAGTGATTCATACTTGGGCAGTGAAACCGTTGAAAAACTCAGAATTATTCGTCTTTGATCCTATAGGCATGCTTTCTAAGCGGGTAGTGATGTCCTATAGGAATGTTTTCTAAACACTTGGTATTTGAATACTAATTCTCCATGCTTATTCCTATAGGCATATTTTCTAGGCGGGCAGTGTGATAAGAACAATAACAACGTCGGTTTAATTAATCAATCAAGGCCCTGTAGACATGGTATCTAGATGAGTATCGATGGGAGAAAATATCAATTACTTGACGCGGTCCTATAGGCATGATATATAACAATCACATAGCAATAGTACAAGTTGAGCAAATAACCAATGATGTTTGAATCTTATAGGCATGCTATCTAATGGCGTGTAGAAGTGAACCATGCAAACGAGTGGAACACTTAAACTCTTGTAGGCATGCTTTATAACAATGTACATGAATAGGACATGTAAATCAAGTTAAATGCTTATGTTTCGATAGGCATGCTTTCTATTAGTGCATAGAAATAGAGCACGTCAAACAAAGTAGCAAACAAAGCATGTAAACCTTATAGACATGTTTTATACCTATTCATGCGAGAATTATAGTACCCCAAGCCCCCTTTTACTAATTTCCCCATCATTCGTTATTACAAATTATTACAGGCTAAATAAATAATGCAAATAGAATAAAACAGCCATAAGCCCAATAGGACAGCAATAAGCCCAAAACAATGTATCCCTCTCATTTTCTGGGCCTTTAACAGTCTTGCTCTCCGAACCACCAGTAGGCCCAAATCCCAAGCTCACAAGGACAACTAGAATGCACCTGAATCTAGTACTCAGGGCCAGCAACGCATATGGCCCATCAAACCATGCCCAAACGTGAAGACAATTGTCTTGCTTACCCAGTAACCAACAACAAATGACATAAGTAACAGTCCATGCATACTAATTACTCAAATAGCTTCAGATATAGACGTATACACAGGGGAATACTTAGGTGTTGTAGCTAATGAAGAAACTGGACTTGTTAAACATGATATCCCAGAGGTAAAGAATCACATGAATAAGAATAGAACAAAAACTGTCAAAGAGATTTCAACAGACAGGGTTTAAAACAAACATGGTGCAGAACTGATTCAATAGGAGTTCATACATAGAAGATTTAACAGGAGGGTCTAAGGTAAGACATGCATAAAACTAGTCCTACAAAACAATCATATAGACACAGTTCCATGGGGTGACAGAGTAACTAGCAGGTATTCATTTAACTCTAAAGAAACCAGAGATTCTGCAGGTTGATCACACATGACAAGTTCAGTTATGCATCAAGGATTTCCCAAAGGTATTAAAGTAAAGTAAATTTAACACTAGCAGGCAGGGTTTCATCAAGATAATTGAATTACAGTAAGCATAGAACAATAAAACTCTTTCGGGGTTCACAAAAGGTATAAACATAAGTCATGCTTGGTCTGAAAGTTTAGACAACATTTGCATGCAAAAACTCATACTATCATGGATTAATTCTAAGGAAAGTTAGCAGTTTGCACATGATTGCACCAAATATGAAATATAAGGAGGGCATGGTCACAACTAATTGGTAATCAAATAGGACTTCTTAAAAGCAAGCATACTAGTAGGTATAGTCCAAATAATCTTACAAATACCCACTTAGTTCAAACGTGAGTGACTTAACATATTCAAATTAAAGGAAAACATCAATCATCTCAAGAAGGCTCAAGAAATCTAAGGTGATACACAGACTCAGGGAAGATGAAACTATACAAAATTCATGGTGAATATGAAAGTCAGGTAACACTTGAGAGGGCCAGAACCCATTCAAGTCAAATACACATAATGATAGTACACTACACATGTTAAAACCTATCAAGTTCGATACTAGAGAACAATAATTGTGAAACATGGTTAAGACAATAGAATTACAGTAAAATAATACAATACTGGGGCTTCACAAATAGCAAAGAAACTTGGGTCATACGTGTCCGTAGAAGTTCAAACAGTGTTAGCACGCAGAAGACCCGTACATGAACAAGTAGAAGAGTGACAATTAAAGATGTAAAGAGTCAAGAACACTAACCAGTTGCAAAGATAAACGAGTTAAAGATCGAGAAACTTAGAATATCAGCAGTGTCGACAGTTGAGAGAGAACAATGAGAACACCCAAGTTCTAATGTGTTAGAGTTCACAGGAGATTCAGTGAGCTCCGAGCAGTGCTTGTACTAGGGAGGTCGATAGAGAAGATTCTGGTGGCCTTGGCTTTCAGCCGGCCATAATCAAGAGTGCAGAATAGTATAGAAGGTGTGAGAGTGAGCGAATTATAGTAGTTAAGGCCTGCTTTAGGGGGATTGGAGAAGGGTTTATATAGTAGCAAAATTAAACGCTCAAACAAGGAAAAACGGTCAATGAAACATAATAAAGGAAAGCATTGCATGCAAAATTGATTTAGAATCGAATTAGGAGAAAAATCAGGAAAACCCTAGTTTGACTGAAATCACAGATTGGCTGAAGATCTGGTTAAATCGGACCTGTATAATCTTGCCATAGATGTATATAGACGAAAAGACGTCTGAATCTTGAGGAGTATGTCTTATTTCGCTTGATTTGGGAGATTGGTACTTGCCAAAACCGTCCAAGTACTAAGTAATACAGTATTTATGCAAGTAACAACGATATAACCCCAAAAAGTAAGCAAACCGGGGTAAGCATCCATGAATGGATTGGATTCGGAGAAGAGTTGGAGGCGGCAGCTAGGGTTTGTGAGGAGAAGAGAAGGTTCGAGAGGATCTGGGGGCAGCAGATGGGTAAAAAATGAGGTTAGGGTTTCGATGAGGTTAACTAAAAAGGGAGAGATAGTTTATGGGCCGTTAATCACTAAGATCAACGTCCAAGATTAAAAGAAAGAGTGGGGAGGGTCATTGAGACGGTTCGCGACCTGGTTTGTTAAGGGGTCATTTGATTTGGGCTTCTGAGGCATAATTGGGATGGGCTAAATGTTTTGGGCCTTGATTTTGGTCCGAAATTAGCTCAAAATTGGGCTACAATTTAAATACAAGAAATTCATAAAAATAAAATTATAAAAAAAGACTAATAAATAATAAAATATTATTTATTCAGTAAAAATCTTGAAAATAATAGCTTAACATTATGAAATTATAAAAAATGCTATTTTAGCATAAATATTATAATAAATACAATTATGTACAAAATATAGGATATTATTGTAACCAGTGTAGATGAAATGGATAAAATGCAAATATAATTACGTACAAGATGAGATAAAATATGCGTGTAGGTATAAAATGATAAATTTAGATGATTAAATCACCCAAAAATAATTTAAAGAGATAATTAATAAATATTAAACAAATTGAATGCGAGAAAATCAATTTTAAGGCTTTAACAATTATAGAAAATTATAGAAAATACTCATATGACTTTTGTAAATTCGGTAATATTGCAAAAATAATATTTTGAAAGTATATAGGATATCTATAAAATATGAGGGCAAAATTGGATATCAACAATGTGCTGCAGCAAGATCACCTGCCTGAGCAGCGGCTGAGGAGCCACCAGTAGCTCTAGTTGGGGGACAGGCACCCGAGACGCATGTTGTTGCCCCTCGACTTTAGGAGACCCTAGCATAGATTTTTAGCATGTTCGTCACTCTAGCTCAGGAAGGATTGATTTCCCTTGCACCAACTACATCTTAGGCTGGGCGAGGAGATCATACTCCCACGGCCCGCACCCCTAGAGCAGCGGGTCCATATTGATCAGGTCCCGAGTGTCATGCCAGCACAGCTTATCATTCCAGTTCAGCCTGAGGTTAGGCCGTAGGCAACAGAGGAAGAGTAGAGGAGACTTGAGAGGTTCAAGAAGTATGATCCTCCTACTTTCAGTAGTGCAGCTACAGAGGATGCACATGATTTTCTAGAGAAGTTCCACCGTATATGTTACTCCCATGTTTCCGTATGTGAGAGTACGTCGTAAGTCAATTGATGTAAGCTCATAAATGAGATCGTCTTTGAAAGTACATAAAGTAAGTTAATCAAGATACCTTGGAAGGTATAAATTTTTAAGATCATGGATAACAAGTACCAAGAGGGTTGAAAGGCTTAGAATCTAAACAAATTGAAGAAAAAAAGTTTTGTCGAATGTCGACAAGTTGGGAATGTTATAACATGTACATTTGGGGTGACACTAGGGTGCTTAACATGATAAGGAGGTTGTGTTATGAGTTATTTTATTCATATAATAGTCGTGTATTACGTTTTGAAGTCAAGCGAGTTGTGGAGCAAAAGTTGGCAAAGGTCATCACAAGTTACATTCAAAATGTGCTGAAATTTATATCAAATGTAGCAGAGCTTTAATCCTATTATTCTTGAAATTACACGACTATCCGCATATCAAATTAAATATCTATGAGTCTAGTTTCTAACGCATTTAATTATTTGCTAATACGACATTGGAGTAGAGAGATATTTGTGTTTTTGCGAGCCTACGCAAGCAGCAGCTCCCAATGGGACCCACTTAGGCAGTGGTCGACCTACTTCACTTTAAAAACGATTTGGACGACCTTTATTTCTTTTTTTTCGGCCCAACCTCGTCCCTACACTCCTCCTAACCCTCCTAAAAGATACCATGAGGGTTTGAAGTTAATCCAAAGTGATTACACCATATTTCAACATCAAACGTTAGTTCTAGTGAAGAACAACACCTCTATGAGGTTGTGTTTTCATTGAGGAACATTGTGGGCGGTGTTTGGCTGCAATTTCAAGTTTTTTATACTGGCTAAGGTGAGTATAACAGCCTAATAATTGTGCTTAACCTTGCTTGTATGTTGGTTAAGTTGTTACGATGATAAACTACAAGATAATACTTGGATTAGCTTGAGATATTGTTGTTCTTGATGGATTGATTTGAATGTTGCTCTTATGGACTTTAAGTGGCTGGCAATTATGGAAAATAAGTTGTATATGCTATTTTTAGTATTATTATGTTGGTTTACCTGTCAATCTTGTTGAGGAAGTTGGTAAGTAGAAAAGAAATGGCTATAAAGCACTTTGAAGTTGTCCATAGTGATATTATTTTGTGTTAGGCTATTTCAGGTAGCTTTGAAATTGAGTACAATGTTGGAAATACTTTAAAAGGTATTGGTTATTATATTGGATATATTACTAAGTCCAAGAATGAATGATAATGGGGTTGAAGGGTGCTAAAGGAATTCAATCCGAGCTTGCCGCTCGTCGTGATATGTTGATGACTTGTTAGTGAAATATTTTGTACCCTATTGTTGATGTTGTTCTTATTGTATTGCTCTGGTTGTTGTTTTTGGTATATGGTATTGGAGGAGGCCCTTGTTACAGGGGAGATACTGCCCAAATTTACATAAACAAACTACTAGTTTAAGTTGCGGACTTAGCCTTTACTCAGCACTAATTTTGAATCTCCTTATGCTATGGTAGATTGAGTTGAGTTGTTTGAAAAATGTCTTGGGAGGTATTAAGGACTCAACAGAGTTACAGTATTCTAAGGCTATCCCTTCTTTCCTTTTGGCATGATTCATATGATACAAGCGAAACGAGCAAACACGCAACTTTCATAAATGACTCTATTCATAAAAGTACTAGGGGTGCCTATGTTCTTGATTCCCCATGTGTCCTATTATTATATCGTCTGTTCATGGGTCTCAGAAAATACGTAAGTTGACAAAGTTTATTTCTTGATATTAACCGAAGGCATATTGATCTTATGACATCCCGAGAGATCTTATTGACTTACTTCTTCTACATTGCATTCACTTATACATGTACATTGACCCATGATCAGATGACGTTTATACGCGTATATTATATGTATATGGGATATGAGAAAAGGTTACAGCATTATATACGCACCACCACCTGATCAGTTGGTATACATTGATGATTTCGCCCACAGAGGCTAAGATGATATGATGAGATGCCCTCAGATGCTTGATGATGTTATGTACGCATATACCTATGCATGATATGACATTTATACACGCATGCATGACATTATAAATGTTTCATGATTCACAGAGCTATTCAGACTTACAGGTTGAGTCCTTTACTCAATGTTTCTTTCATGTCTTATATACCGTTTTTCATTCCTTACATACTTGGTATGGTATTTATACTGGGGACATTGCATTTTATGCCCGAAGGTCCCCAATAGACAGGTTTTCAGTCCTTCTAGAAGGATATCCGCTTAGCGGGAGGGGTTGGTGCACTCCACTTGCTCCGAAGTTACGTATCTGGTTAGTATGATTTGGACATGTATTGATTTGTATGGCAGAGCCCTGTCCCGACCTTTATGATGTTTATGTACTCTTAGAGGCTTGTAGACAGACGTCATGTATATGGATACTCGTATAGCCTTGCCAGCATAGATTTTGAGTGTACAAATGATCAAGTCGGCCTTATAGGTCCGTATGTCACATGTATAAGTTTCTATATCATGTTGGGTCGTCCTATATCTAGTATTCCCTTATGTTTTATTCTGGTTATGTTAGGAAAGCCTTTCTGGCCCATTTACCCATGATGGTGCGATAAGAAAGATATGTTATGTTGGTACTCGATTGAGTAAGGCACCGGGTGCCCATCGCGACTCTCCGATTTGGGTCGTGAAAAAAGTTGTATCATAGCAGTTCTGTCCTAGAAAGTCTACAAGACGTATCTTGTAGAGTCTTATTTATGAGTGTGTTGTACACTGAACTTATAAGCATGAGGATATAAGTCATATTGGTTTGTTACTTTGTCAGGACCCAAACCGATGGACCGTGATCAGTGCCCGCGTTCTACCTGTCGAACACCCCTAAGCATACGTTTAATATATAAACATGAAATAAGCGTGGGTCATGCATAACAGCTGGCAATAAACTACTGATTTATGTGAATAACATACACGGGAATACATGTCCAAAAGACATATATACATATATATACAGAATATAGTAGGGGAGCCGACAAGGCCACATACTATCCGACTCTACATGTATGTCTACAGACCTCTAATAGAGTGTACAACTGTATAAAGGATGGGACTGGGCCCCGTCATACCCATATATGTATACACAAATATCATACAGAAACCTAATAGCAGCTCCGGATCAAAAGAAGCACACCAACTCTCGCTGAGCAAGAATCCTAAGAAGGGGGACCGTCAGCCTGTCTACCTGCACCTGTGGGCATGCAATATAGGAGTCTTTTGTCACGACCCAAACCGATGGGCCGTGACGAGTGCCCGAGTTCTACCTGTCGAACATCCCTGAGCATACGTCTAAGATATAAACATTAAATAAGTGTAGGTCATGCATAACGTCTGGCAATAAACTACCAATTCATGTTAATAACATACGCGGGAAAACATGCCCAAGAGACATATAGACATATATATATATATATATATATATGTATATAGAATATAGTAGGGCGAGCCGACAAGGCCATATACTATCCGACTATACATGACTGTCTATAGACCTCTAATAGAGTGTACAACTGTATAAAGGATGGGGTTGGGCCCCGTCAAACCCATATATGTATACACAAGTATCGTACCAAAACCCAATAGTAGCTCCGGATCAAATAGACACACCAACTCTCGTTGAGTAAGGATCCTAAGAAGGGGGACCGTCAGCCTGTCTACCTACATCTGCGGGCATAAAACGCAGGCCCCCAGGAAATATGGTTGTCAGTACGAATAATGTACCGAGTATGTAAGGTATAAAAATAAAAAATCAGTATATAAAAGACATGAAAGAAACATGGAGTAAAAGACTCAACCTTCAAGTCTGAATAGCTCTGTGAATCATGAAACATTTATAATGTCATGCATATGTGTATAAATGTCATATCATGCATAGGTATATGCATACATAACATCATCAAGCCTCTGAGAGAAACCCATCATATCATCTCGGCCTCAGTGGGCGAAATCATCAACGTATACCAGCTGATCAGGTGGTGGTGTGTATATAACGCCATAACTTTTTTCTATACCCTATATACATATACTATACGCGTATATAACCCTATCTGGTCATGGATCAATGTACATGTATAAGTGAATGCAATGCATAAGAAGTAAGTCAATATGATCTATCGGAATGTCATGAGACCTATGAACAGACGATATGATAGTAGGAAATATGGTGAATCAAGAACACAGGCAACCCTAGTACTTCTAAGAATTGAATCATTTGTGAAAGTTGCGTGCTTGCTCGTTTTGTTGTATCATATGGATCATGCCAAAAAGAAGAAGGGATAGCCTTAACATACCTCAAGTCGTCAATGTAACTCAACAACAAGCTTATGACAACTAGCGCGCCAACCCTATAACAAAGAAATACATATACAACTTAGATGGCGCTATTATATCACGTATCTCAAACGATAACTCGATTCTAAAATAAAACGGGCAGTATTTCCCTTGATTTTGCTGCTCCCTCAAGCCTACTATAGGCGATTTAATAACATAATACAACCAGCAACTCAAAACAAATATCCTAACTACAATTCGGGGCCTTTAATATAACAAAGAAACCCAAATATACCATAACACAAACAATCAACAAGTTATCAATTAGCCTGAAATTGCAACGACGAGCAACCAGCCCACTACCCTACCACATGTGGCGTTTCTCCATGCCCTCTATCCTTCCAAACTCCATATATCTACTGAACAATAGTCTAACACGGGTGGACTACAAAACAATCCACTAAAAGTGAAATAAATCAAACTCACGGCTTCCGATCACCGTCCTGTGAGTTCTAACTATTAGGAAATGAATTTATCAACCTTCCTTGATATTTAAAAGCTTAAATACAGAAAGCAGGCATTTTCTTAACTATGAAGTACCTTCCAAAACTCAAACTACAAAGAAAAAACGAGGCGATATAGCGATACTTATGTCGTAGGGATCGTTCTAATGTTATCGCTTCTTGATTTCGTACTCGGGATGTTAATCTTCTTTGAAACCCTTGTAGAGAGCTTAAGGGTAAGTTTATGGTCTTATTTTGGTCGTGGTCTATGTAAAAATGAAGATAGAAACGACATAACGGATATATATATCAACTTTTGAAAAGTCAAAGAGGTGCTAGCTTGGCACCATAGCATTGGCCCTTCTTCAGACGCTTATATCCGTTTATACGGATGTCATATGAACAAACTATTAAGAGCATTGGAAACTACATTCCAGGACCTTCAATTTGGTATATAATATGTCCCAATAAGATCTCATGTAACAGGCGAAATGTATTGCTCAAAAAGCTTTGTTACAAGGCAAATCCTTAGTCAGTTTTTCCGCAACTTTATATTTTATATCCAAACATAATATATAATCATATTATAACTTTAAACTCATTTAAATCATGATTAACAAGTCTCATATTCATTATACGTCACCTTGGGACGCACAGGGTATAACAATCTTCCCCTCTTAGAAACATTCGTCCTCGAATGTTAAACTCCCACAGATCTATAGAAATTTTGGCAGAGTCTCCTCTATAATGGTACTACTACCAGCCTGTCACATAGCAACCCAACAATCATCAATAGCACCAATGGCCTCACATAACCAATGACAGTAACTAACATAAGAATCCAGTGTCACATACGTACGTAAAGGCTGTGATGTCTCAGTCTGATCCTCCTCCGGAAGCAGAAACAAGTGAGGATACCTAGTCTTCATGTATTCTTTAGCTTCCCAAGTCATCTCATCCACATTCTTGTTTCTCCAAAGTAATTTAACCGAAGCTACATCCTTAGTTCTCAATCTCTGAACTTGTCGATCTAGTATAGCAATGTAAGCTTCCTCATATGACAGATGCTATGTGACCTGGACATCGTCAACTGGAACAACTCTAGAAGGATCTCCAATACACTTACGGAGCATAGACACATGAAAGACTGGATTTACATACTCCAAGTTGGAAGGCAAGTCTAACTCATATGCTACTTCGCCTACTCTGTGTATAATCTTATAAGGTCCAATGTACCGAAGTCTAAGCTTTCCTTTCTTACCGAATCTCATAATGCTTTTCATCAATGATACCTTTAGGAATACCCAGTATTCTACTTGAAACTCCAAGTCTCATCGTCGATTATCTGCATAGGACTTTTGATGACTCTGAGCTGCAAATAGCCTTTCCCGTATAAGCTTAATCTTCTCAACTGCCTGTTGTACCAACTCTGGTCCTACTAACTTAGTTTCCCCAATCTCGAACCATCCGATAGGTGACTACACTTTCGTCCGTAAAGAGCTTTGTATGGAGCCATCTGAATGCTAGAATGATAGCTATTATTACATGCGAACTCAATAAGCGGAAGATGATCATCCCAACTACCCCTGAAGTCTATCAGACAAGCCCGTAGCATATCCTCCAGTGTCTAAATAGTACACTCAACCTGACCGTCAGTCAGGGGGATGAAATGTTGTACTAAGACTTACTTGAGTCCCCAATCCTTTTTGGAAGGACCTCCAGAAATAAGCTGTAAATTGAGCACCTCTATTTGAGATAATAGATATAGGGACACCATGAAGTCGTACTATCTCCTTAATGTAAAGCCTTGCATAATCTTTTGTTGAATACGTAGTCCTGACAGGCAGAAAATGGGCTGATTTTGAAAGTCTATCAACAATCACCCATATAGAATCGAACTTATGCTGGGTACGAGGTAAGCATATGATGAAATCCATATTAATTACTTTCCATTTCCAAGTCGGAATCTCTATAGCCTGCAACAATCCACCGGGTTTCTGATGCTTAATCTTAACTTGCTAACAATTACGGTACTCGGCAACAAATTCTGCTATATCCTTCTTCATTTAATCCCACCAGTATATTTCCCTGGTATCATGATACATCTTCGTCGCTCCTGGATGAATAGAATAACGAGAATAGTGAGTTTCTCCCATAACCTGCTAGCGCATCCCTGCCACATTAAACAAAACATACGACCTCGATATCTGAGGACTGCAGCTCCTGTAATCTCAAATAGTGTCTTCTCCATTTAAGGGGTTGTATCTCTATAATGAGCTAACACAAGATCTTCATACTGGCATTCCTTCACTTCAATTACTAAAGAGGATGTTGCCGTGTCCTAAATAGTAACTCCGGTATCACCTGAATCTAGTAATCGAACTCCAAGATGAGCTAGCTGATGAATCTCATGGGCTATCTCACTCTTCTCTGGCTGTAAATATGATAGGCTACCTATAGATCTATGGCTGAGGGTGTAGGCTACTACATTCGCCTTCCCTGGATGGTATAAAATATCAACATCATAGTCTTTCAGTAGTTCCAACCATTGTCTCTAACGAAATTCAATTACTTTTGCTTGAAGACATACTGAAGGCTCTTATGATCCGGATAGATAGCAACATGAATGCCATACAAATAGTGCCTCCACATCTTTAGTGCATGAATCACCGCGGCTAACCATAAACGTGGGTGGGGTAATTCTTCTAGTGCTTTCTTAGTTGTCTAGAAGCATAAGTTACAACCTTACTATGATGCATCAGTACACAACCCAATCCAACGCTCGAAGCATCACAATAGATAGCATAACCATCGGTCCCCTCTAGACGTGTCAGAACCGATGCTAAAGTCAATCTGTCCTTCAATGCCTGGTCACTACACTGACAAGCATCAGTTTTCTGAAACTTAGTTGCCTTCTAAGTCAACTTTGTCAATGGTGTTGAAAGAGAAGAAAAACCCTCTACAAATCTCCGGTAATAACTTGCCAAACCCAGGAAGCTACGAACCTCTGTCAGTGTCGTGGGTCTAGGTCAAGTCTTCACTGCCTCAATCTTCTATGTATCAACCTGGATAACCTCACTTGAAATAATATGTCCAAGGAAAGCTACAAAATTCAACTAGAATTCACATTTAGAGAATTTTGCGTACAGCATCCTTTCTTGTAAACTCTGAGCACAATATGCAAATTATCTGATGCTCAGCCTATGAATGGGAGTAAACAAAAATATCATCTATAAATTCAATCACGAATAGATCTAGAAAGGGTCTGAACATGCGGTTCATAAAGTCCATGAATACTGCTGGGGCATTGGTCAAACCGAACGACATATCACGAAACTCAAAGTGCACGTATCTGGTCCTAAATGTTGTCTACGGAATAGCTTTCTCTTTAACCCTTACTTGATGGTACCCAGACCTCAAGTCTATCTTCAAGAAACACTTGGCACCCTGCAACTGGTAAAATAAATCATCAATCCTTGAGAGCGGGTATTTATTCTTGATCATCGCCTTATTCAACTGCCTGTAATCAATACACATCAGCAAGGAACCATCTTTCTTTCTAACAAATAACACATGTGCTCCCCACAGTGGTGTACTAGGTGTGATATATCCTTTTTCAAGCAAATCCCTCAGTTGTTCTTTCAACTATCTCAGCTCTGCAGGTGCCATTCTATAAGAAGGAATAGATATCGGCTGAGTATCTGGTAATATGTCAATAGCAAACTCAATCTCCTGCTCTGGCGAAAGAATTGGAAGCTCATTGCGAAAGTCATTAACCACCGGGATAGACTGAAGGGTCGGTGACTCTACTTTCACTTCGTCTACCCGAACTAAGTGATAAATATAGCCCTTTCTCATCATCTTCCTTGAATTGAGATAGGAAATACACCTACCTCTCGGTGATGCAGTATTACCTTTCCACTCCAGAACTGGTTCCCCTGGAAACTAGAACCGAACCATCTTTGATCTATAATCAGCGTTAGCGTAACAAGAAGCCAACCAATCCATACCCATTATAACATGAAATTTTACCATATCTAACTTAATCCAGTCTTCTACTGTAGAACGACTATGAACTACTACTATACAATCTCTTGATCCAATCGACCCGCTAATGCATAAATACGATTTTGAGGACTGCTCGAGCTAGATGCTCCACTTCTGCCTCTACTACGACCGAATAGTGCCTCTGAACCTTGCCCAGGGGGCGCACTGATGATGAAAAACCAGATACAGATCCCGCTGGCTGAACTATACCTGCACCACCTCTCGTCGGATAATCTCTCATAGTGTGGCCTGGATAACCACAAGTATAACAAACACACAACCCCACAAGGCACTTCCTGGTATGCTTCTTACCACACTTAGCACATTGTGACAAGGGTGGCCTCATCTGACTCGACTCACCCCTATATTGAGAACTAGAGGCCCTGGAACTCTGATCGGGCCCTGAATATGTAGAATGATCAAATCTCCTACCGTCAAACTGAGGGAGTGCACTAGCTGATGACTGGGCTAGATACCTCGGGTACGGTTGTCTCTAACCACCTCAAAACTCACTAGAAGGACCTGAAGATCCCGCTCTCTTACTCTGGCCCCTATTATGCTCCCAATTGGCCCTCTACTTCTACTTACACTTCTCTACACCCTGAGCGTATGCCTGGATATGAGAAATATTAATGCCTGGCTGAAGTAAGACCAATATACAATCATTAAGAAGGTGAGGCTCCAACCTCATTACGAACCGGTGAACCCGATCCTCCATCTTAACTACAATAGTTGGAGCATACCTAGCCAAAGAATCGAACTGAAGGTTGTACTCCTGAACACTCATATTACACTGCCAAAGGGTCAAGAACCTATCAACTCCGGACCTTCTAAGCTATGGTGAAAAATAATTACAAAGAAAAGCCTTTGTAAACTCCTGCCATACTACTGGAAGGGCATCCTCACCTCTGGACAACTCCCAAGACTCGTACCAATTAACTGCAATATCTCGAAGTCTATAGGAAGATAGCTCAACTAACTAAGTAGTAGTGTCCTTTATTACCCTCAAAGTCCTCTGCATCCTATCGCTAAATACTTGAGGGTCCTCGTTTGGATCTGCTCCAATGAATACGGGAGGGTCCAAATTAATGAAATCACGAACCCTTGCACTGATGGCGCTATTTGCATGACCAATACCTACCTCCTGGCACTGAACCTGTGCAGCCACTAATATCATCTCCAGACCCGATGCATCTAGCTGAGGAGCTGGGGGTACTGGGGCAGGCGCTGGAGCTTGTGCCCCTCGGATCTCCTCTGGAGAGGGAAGGGTATGTGAAGTCTGAGATAGAGTCTCTCTATGGGACTCTCCCCGAGCCCTGGTAACTCATGGTGCTCGACTTGTAGTCTCAATAGCCACGGACTTTCCCTTTCGGGCAGCTGTAGCTTTCTTGGATATCGCTAAAAACATAATATATAGTTAGGAAAATGAATCCCTATATCACACGATCTAAGATAAGAAGGGAGGATAATATCCTATATGTCATATGGCCTCCTGTTTATAAGTGTGGTGCACAACACACTCATAAACAAGACTCTACTAGACACGGTCTGTAGACAATCCTACGATGGAACTGTACTGATACCACTTTTTTCATGACCCAAAGCGATGGGTCGTGATGAGTGCCCGAGTTCTACCTGTCGAATACCCTTAAACATACGTCTAAGATATAAACATTAAATAAGTGTAGATCATGCATAACGTCTGGCAATAAACTACTGATTTATGTAAATAACATACGCAGAAAACACATGCCCAAAAGACATATACATATATATAGGGAATGTGGTAGGGTGAGCTAACAAGGCCACATACTATCCGTCAATACATGATTGTCTACAGACCTCTACTAGAGTGTACAACAGTATAAAGGATGGTACTGGGCCCCATCAAACCCATATATGTATATAAAATTATCGTACCAAAACCCAATAGTAGTTCCGGATCAAATGGAGCACACCAACTCTCGCTAAGCAAGGATCCGAAGAAGGGGGATCGTCAGCCTGTCTACCTAAGCCTGCAAGAATAAAATGCAGGCCCCGAGGCAATAGGGGTGTCAGAATGAATAATATACCGAGTAAGGCATAAAAATCAGTATATAAAAGACATGAAAGAAACATGGAGTAAAAGACTCAACCTGTAAGTCTTAATAGCTCTGTGTATCATGAAACATTTATAATGTCATGCATATGCATATAAATGTCATATCATGCATAGGTTTATGCGTACCTAACATCATCAAGCCTTTGAGGGCAACCCATCATATCATCTCGTCTTCAGTGGGCGAAATCATCAACGTATGCCAGCAGATCAGGTGGTGGTACATATATAAGGCTATAATGTTTACCATACACCATATACATATACTATACACGTATATAATGCCATCTGGTCATGGGTCAATATATATGTATAATTGAATATAATGCATAATGATGTAAGTCAATAAGATCTCTCGGAATGTCATGAGACCCATGAACAAATGATATGATAGTAGGACATATGGGGAATCAAGAACATAGGCAACCCTAGTACTTCTAAGAATAGAATTATTTGTGAAAGTTGTGTGCTTTCTCGTTTCATTGTATCATATGGATCATGCCAAAAGAAAAGAAGAGATATCCTTAACATACCGTCGGACAACAGAGTTGTGCCCATTCCAGTGGCAGACTGTCTTTAGCGCCGGAAATCGCCTATGTAGAGAGTGTCAGAGACTTTGGTATAAAAAATTAAATAGTTTACCCTTTTTATGCTTCACACATGTGTATTTATGAATTTATGACTTGTGGGGTTGATTAGTTCCATTCCGGAAAGCTTTTGGATTGATTCAGATCCCTTGATTCTTAACTTGGAAGTTTAAATTAGAGAATGTTGACCAAACTTTGACTTTTGTGAAAAAGACCCTGGAACTGTGTTTTGATGGCAATAATAGCTTTGTATCGTAATTTCGGACTTTGGAGTATAACCGGAATTGATTTCAGAAGTCCGTAGGTCGATTTGTTTTGATTTACCGAAATTTGGCAAATTGAAGTTGAAAGGTCTGACCGTAGGTTGACTTTTAACTATCGAGCTCGGAATTTGACTTTGGGATATGGAATAGGTCCGTTATTGTATTTAGAACATGTCTGCAAAATTTGGTTTCATTTGGAGTTGATTTGATCGGATTCAGATGTTTAGTTGTAACTTTAGAAATTCTTAAACTTTACATTGAAACTCATGCGTTTTAGTGTTCGATGCATAGTTTAAATGTTATTTTTGTGTATTAATCATGCGAGAAAGTTCATATGATATTTTAGACTTGTGTGGATGTTTGGTTTGGAGCCACGAGGGATCGGATTAGTTTCAGACATGTATCCGAATGGTTTTGAACTGCAATTTGACTACTGGTGTTGCTAGTGCTCAGGTATCGCATTTGCGAAGTCTGCCAGATTTTGCCTTGGTTTGCATTTGCGAACATTTGTTCGCTTTTGCGATGATCTCAGCTTCGCAATTACGAAGCCTTTTATCACAAATGCGATGATGATTAAGGATGTCAGGGTTCACAAATGCGAGCCCTAGTCTGCAATTGCGATGGTTTGCAATTGCGAACCCTGTGTCGCAAATGCGACATTTGCAGCTGGTACAAAGAGCTGGGAGACAGGATTTTTGAAAACATTTTCTTATTTTGGAGAGGGGACTTTTACCAACAAACTTTGGGTAACTGATTCTATTCCATTTCTAATCATATTCCATCAATATATATTAGATTTTAACATCAAAATCATGTGAATCAAAGCGACAATTTGTGAAACCTTGTCAAGTTTATGAAAAATAAGAAATTGAGTTTTGAGAGTCGATTTGGACTCGGATTTTGAAACTAATCACATATATGAAATTGTGAGGTCATGGATAGTCAGAATCTACCATTGGACCCGGGTTTTGACTGGGCAAGCCCCGGGTTAACCTTTGTTGACTTTTTGAGAAAAGTGTAAAGATCTTAGCTTTATCCATTATACATGATTTCTCTATCATTATTTGATGATATTAAGTCGATTTTGGTTAGATTTTAGCCGTGTAGAGGCTAATTGTAAAGGAAAAGTTATTGTTGAGTGTTGAATTAGCCTAGTTGAGGTAAGTATCATGCCTAATTTTGTGTAGGGGAACTACCCCTTTAGGATTAGTATTGATAGCTGCTTTACAGAGACTTCAATGTTTGCTTGCTAGGCGTCTGCAGGCTTCAGAGTCACCTTCCTTCATTCTTATTTCCTGTTGTAGTTTCTTTGAGAGAGTGATGTAGTAGAAATTCTAGTTTTACTCGGTAGACCTTATGACTCAGTTCCACCGGTCTTGGGGAGTGTATTGTTGTTTATTCTATTTTTGGAAGATTACATCAGTTATTAAGCTTTGTTTTAGTATTTTGTAAATTATTTCTGTCAGGTTATTATTAACTGTTAGTCTTACCTAGTCATAGAGACTATGTTCCATCATGAGATCCATCGGATGAAATTTGGGGTCGTGACAAGTTGGTATCAGAGCTCTAGGTTAATAGGTGTTACGAATCATAAGCAGGTTTCGTAGAGTCATGCGGATCGGTACAGAGATATCTGTACTTATCTTCGAGAGGCTACAAAACTGTTAGGAAGACTTAACTTCTTTGATTCCTTAACATGCGAATTGGTTGACTTCGAAAACTGAATCTTTGACTTTTTGTTCTCTCACAGATGGTGAGGACTCGCACTGCTCGATCCGATGATCAAACACCAGCGCCCCCTGCTAGAGCCGCGAGAGGCCGGGGCTATGGTAGAGGCCGAGGCGTGGCACGTGGTGCAACTAGAGAACCTGCCCGAGCTGCGACAGATGAGCCACCAGTAGCTCTAGTTGGGGGACATACACCTGAGGCGCCTGTTGCCACCCCAGCACTTCAGGAGACCCTCGCACAGTGCCTGAGCATATTTGGTACCTTCGCCTAAGCGGGGTTGATTCCATTTGCACTAGCCACATCTTAGGCTGGGGGAGGATCTCAGACTCTTGCGGCCCGTACCCCAGAGCAGCGGGTCCAGGTTGATTGGGTCCTAGAGGTTATACCAGTACAACTTGTTTTTTCGGTTCAGCCTGCGGTTAGGGCATCACCCTCTTACTTTGAGTGATTTAGTTTCAGAGGATGCACACGATTTTCTTGAGGAGTGCCACCGCATTCTCCGTACCATGGGTATTATGGAAACATATTGGGTTTCTTTTACTACCTTATAGCGATCCGGAGCGGCATATCAGTGGTGGAGGTTGTACGAGGAGGGTAGCCCAGCCAATGCAACTTCACTAACATGGACTCGATTTTCAGAGTTGTTCTTGAGAGAGTTTGTTCCTCAGACCCTTCGGGATGCATTTCGCGTAGAGTTTGAGCAGCTACGCTAGAGTACTATGACTTTATCAGAGTATGCTGTCTGATTTAGTGATTTGTCCAGACATGCACCTGCCTTGTATTCTACATTTAGAGAGCGAGTTCATTGATTCATCGAGGGTCTCAACTATGGTATTAGATTCATCATGGCTCGAGATTTGGAAACCGATACCCCATATCAGTAGGTGGTAGAGGCCTTGTGGTATAAGAGGATTTAGAGATGGTCACGCTGCAGCTACAACCCGTCATGGTAGAGGCTATGCGAATCGTCGAGTTCACTCGTCACATCCAAATCTAGTGATGCTCCGGTTGTTCTAAGGTCTCAGGTTACACATTTTGCTCAGCCACTTTCTAGTGTACCTTCGGCACGGGGTGCCTTCAGTGGTTAGTCAAGCCGATGATCAGTTGGTATTTTACCAACTTATCTACTCTTGATACTTAGGCTTTTGTATGATTTTGTTGAGAAATTAAGGCATTTATTGAGGCTTATTGTCATATTTCAGGTATCAAGTGTTTTAGGAGTGATGGTGAAGAAACCATATGAAAACAAGTCAAAAAGAAGCTAAAATGCAAACAAAATAATGCCCAATGAATTACCATTCACGAACGCGAAGGGTTAGACCCGAACGCGGAGCATCAGGAGAACAAACTTTCGCGAATGCGAAGTGCTGTACGCAAACGCGAAGAAGGAGGAAGGCAACCTTTGCGAACGCGAAGGTATAATCGCGAATGCGATGCTGGAGGAAACAATACATCGCGAACGCAAGGCTAGTCTGAAACGTGATGAAGAAGATGGTCAACTACTCTAAAATGCTCTACGCAAACGCGTGATGTAATCTGCGATCACAATGCTTTACAACATTACTCTTCGCGATCGCAAGCCTCTTTTCGCGATCGAGATTCACAAATCTGAGCAGAAATTTGGGCAGCTCTGGAATTTCATGATTTTGACCCCAAACCATTTAATACACGACCTAGCTCATTTGTAAGGAATCTTTGGCTTAGTTTTCAGTCTCTTAGACTAGAGAAACAAGTTTTGGAGCTAGGGTTTTTGCACACACACTTGGGTCTTGAAGATTTGAAGCTTTTGGTTGAGCATTTCTTACTCATTTATGCTCATTGCTTCATTTCCTAGCTTTGTATTGTATATCTAAGTGTGTAGTAATTTTTCCAACACTTGAATCCTGTTTATGAAAATATTCATATTTAAAGTGTGGATTAAATATCTTGTTGTGCTTATGTATTGAACAATTTCTATTTATTATGAAGTGGATTATTGTTTCTTTAATTATTCTTGTTCTTTAATGCTTCCAAAGGGATTAGATAACCCTAGGACTCGCCCATTCTCTTCGGATTAATTTTGGAAAAAATAATTCGGGGTTGGAAAAGATTAATAAACAAGAACTTGAGGCTTTAACCCTCACTTTATAGATTCTACCTAGGGATAGGATTGAACTACTTGTAGCCACATTCGGGTGTGCTTAAGCTCTTAATTGTTTTAGGGATAATTTAATTAGGAAGTCTTGTTAGTCTTCGGAAGAAGTTAATCTAGAATTATTGCCCGAGGCTAATTAACATAAACTCGCTCATATTTGTAAAATCGTAAAATACATTGGATCGTTACTTGAGTGTAATTCCCGATGCATCTATACTTGTAGTCATTGATCATTTTACTTGCTTTCTGGGTTAGTTTACATTTTCGCATTTAGCTATAATATTTTCTCAACAACCATTTTAAGTGTTTGGCATTGCATAATAAGTGATAATTCTCTTACATTCCTAATTGCCTTTATATTATTCTCCGTAGGACTCGACCCCGACTCATAGTTGGGTAAATTATATTGCATGCGACCGTGTCCATTTACTTTTTAGTAGTTGATTTGGACGTCATCAAAATTGGCGCCGTTGCCGGGGAATAATTTTGCGTAATTTAGGTTGTTTGATAAGTAAGCTTAAGTACTTTGGTCCAAACTTATGAATATTTGTGTAATTATTTTCTTATCTTTGTTTATCTTCTTGTTTGTTTCTTGTTTATTTTCTTAGTGTTTAAATATAAAACAACAATGGCATCATATAATAAAAATTGTTCGGATGGTAGTTGTTCATACTTTGATGACGCTTGTCCTTATTGTGGAGGACCACACTCATGGAAAAATTATTTAAATTCTCCCGGGGGCGGATTGTGCGCACAATCTCAAACCCATGAGTGGAATATTTGTGATAAGTGTGGTCGTTAAAACGGTCATTCGAATAATTATTCTTATTTGTCCTTCCCTTCCCCAAGACCACGCTATGATGATTTTACTTTTTGTGATGAAAATTATAGGGATATGAAAGTGGAAGAAATTGAGCATGGTCAAAATGGAGAGTTTAAGCTCATGTTAGAATGCCTACTTGAAGGAGGAAACAAAGAGCAAAATTCCTTGGAGGAGCTTTTGAAAAATAGTCTCCAAAATGATTTGGTGCTTGAAAGGTTGAACTTAAAAATGGGAGAAATTCTTGAAGCTTTAGAGGGCCAAAAAGCCTCGGAGGTGAATGATAGCCAAGAACCTTCCTTAGATGTGGAGGCCGAAAATTCTTCCTTGGCACTTAATCAAAACCAAGAAGAACTCTCAAATGCTCAAAATGAGAGGATGATGCTCATGTTGGAGGCCATTTTTTAGGAATCAAGTATTGAACATCTGCCAACCGACACCATGAGTGTTAGTGATGCCAAGAAAAATATAGAATTAGAGTCAACCGGTGCAACTAAAAATATGGTTGAGATTGACTCTAGTTCGGGGGAAAAAGAGAATGTCAAAATTCGGGAAGATTTGCAATTTGAAGGCTTGAGGTTGCATTCCAAGCATTTTCAACCTTGGAATTTCATGGTGATATGGGAATTGAGCTATGCAAATCTATATGGAAGTGCAAAAAAGAAAAGCAAGAGCCATACATTTTGCAATTTGCATATTAAAAAGGCAAAATGGCATTCCTCATATGAAAGCCAAGAAACACAAAATGAAGAAATTAAAGTTTGGCTTGATCATTTACGTACCATATCGTCCAAGTGGCGAGAAAAGTGGTAAAGTTGACTCGCGTCGTGCCACGACGTTAAATGCGGCTCTTGGTGGGGGCAATTCACCGTTTTCAAATTTTTCGGTCGTTTTCAAAATTTTCTTTTTTAGAATAGCTTATTATGTTATTTTTGACTAATCTGCAAAGTTTCAGAATTTTTGGAGTTGAATTAAGGGGTTTGAAATGTTGGAACATGCCAAAAGTAGTAGCTGATGAAAATTGAAGAAAACGGTTGCACTCTGTGTTCGCAGAAAATGCTATGCATTCGCGAAAAGAAAAATTTTGCTATCCCTATGCGATCGCAGAAAAGGAAATGCGATCGCGTATTTTTGGAAAATTAGTTCTATGCGAACGCAGGTTTATCTATGCGATCGCATTTAACAGGTAAGTTCTAAACCTTAGAACATTGGAAATAACAAGGAACACCCACTTTGCCTCAAAACAAAGAAACGATTTTCTCATATTCCCCTAACCCTTGGAAGCCATCTCTAATCCTCTTCTTGCTTCAATTCCATTGCAAAATTTTCAACCATCACTCTCAAGGTATGTGCATTTCTCTCCTATTTCTTGGATTTCTTCTTGTTTCTTCTGCACCTCTACTTAGTGTGAAATGATAAATGGCAGAAACTCCTAAGATTTTAGGGCTTGAGTTAAAATTTTAAAATAAAAATCTTGTGTGTTGTACATGTTCTTGCTTGCTGGGTGAGGTTGGTTTAGTATGAGGGTTTTATTATTGAAAGATTTTTGGGCGAAATGTGTGCTCAATTGATTGAAAAAATGAACACAAAATTGGTGCACACAACCTGTTTGGTGGAATGCCCAAACGAACTGTTACTTGGCGAGGAAGAAGACCCTCGCGATCGCGATGCCCATTTCGCGTAGGTCTAATTCTGTTGAGAACCAAAGTTGCACATTGCGATTGCGTATATCCTTCTGCTATTGCGTAGCTTTATTACAGCTGTAAACCCAATTGTCCTTCATGATCGCGTGGCCAGTTCCGCGGTCGCGATTCATTGAAGCCCAGGCAGCAAAATAGTAGCTTTGCACAGCTTTGTTTGGGACCTTTTTCGCCCATTTCTTTGACCTAAATACTTCCTAATACATTTTTAAGTGTTTATATGAGCTTTTAAGATTGTTGATATACTTTGTAGGTACTTTGAGCTCTAAAATGGATTCGGCACCAAATGAAAATATTCAAGAATATGTCGAACAAGTTACCGAAGAGGAGTACTTTGATCGAGACATATTCTCATCATTAAGATGTTCCCACCGCTACGACAAACAACTGTGTAGAAGTATGATTAAAGAAAGAGAAATTCTCTTGACCGACCTTGAAGGTCGATGGCCCGAGTTCCATGGAAGATTAATAGCGAGTGGATGGATTTGCTTTGCGGAAGAGCTAAGAACATCCAATCATGAAGTGATAAGAGAATTTTATGCAAATGCTGTAGAGACCGACTTCAAGAATGATTTGGTTGTTACTGGTAGGGGCAAACAAGTCCGCCTTGATCCAGAGCTGATAAATGCATATTACAATCTTCCGAATGTTGACAACCAGGTGTACATGGATAGAGCTAAAGACAGGGGCACACAGTGATTTGTAGACCATTTGCACGGTAGAAAGATGCCGAACTGGATAAGAAATCACTCAAGGACCGAGTCTTCTGAGTTCACTGCCGAGGCTAAAACTTGGCTCTCCATTATCTGTGCTCGAGTCATGCCTTCACGTAATGGGACCGAGTTGACACTTGAGAAGGCAAGGGTGATTTTTGCAATCATAGAGGGAACATCAGTGAATGTGGGACAACTTATTATTGATGAGATAGCAGAGGTTGTTGCAGAGAGGACTAAGAGTTTATTCTTCCCATCCCTGATCACTCATTTATGCTATGAGGTCGAGGTGGAGAAGAGGCATATAGAGAAGGAAAAGAACCCAGAGAAGCTCATTCATCCATTGCTGAGAAAGGGAGCAGGGAATGCACAGAAGAAACAAATATTGATGTAGCATCTCCCTCATTTGGCCAGTGTCCTAATACCATCACTGAGATACCCGATTCTTCCACAGATGCCACAGAGCCTTATACTGCTATTGTACCACTTGATCAGGTACCTCTCACACTCAGGTATATCTCTCGCCAGGTCTATGGCATGGAGACCCAGGTCCGCCAACTTATAGCTGGTCTCCCTTCTGGACCGTCTGGAGAGAGCACATCTGTAGGTCCAGCTGGCTAAGGAAAAGGTCCAACTTTGTCAGATCTTGCTAAGGAGCAGCATGCCATTAAAGCCAAATTGGGTAAGATTGGGCAGAGGCAGCGAATGCAAAAAGAACATGAAGAAAAGCAAGTTCTTGACAAAGATGATGAACACCTTGAGGAAGTTTTGTGGATCAGAGGACGGCGACGAGGATGACTTGGAGCTTTCAGTTCCCAGTACCTCCGGCTCGGAGTGATGCCATTCAGGGAGCACCTCTTTCATTTTAGCTTGTTTTGTTTAGTTGTATTGGGGACAATGCAACCCTTTAGGTTGGGGGTGAATCGTATGTGATGATGTAGTTGGAGCATGATTATTGTTTTCTTGTGATAACTTGTGTAGATTGGTTGACGTAGTAGTTTGTTAGTGATAGTTTGAAGTTTAATTCTAGCATGTTAGCATTAATTTTGCTACTTTATTTACTTGTAGTAGTATTAATTAAAATCCTTAGTTTTCCTTTATGCCGCGGTTCTTTTCCAAGAAAACAATGTGTCGAACCGGGTGACTTTTCCCTATGATGGATGGTGTGACAACTTCCTTAAGGGATTAGTCGTGTTTAATTTCTTGTGTCTCTTTAGGTGACTATTCTTTTTTAGTTAGTATAATTGCTAATAGTGAACAAATTGGTTATTGGGTGTGACCTTCTATCCATAAACCAACGTGTGGCTTGTTTGGTACCAACATGATTTAAACATTGGCATATGAAGTTTTGATTTTTAAAATAAAAATTGATTGAAGTAATAATCCTTGTTGTGACTTTTAGGTTCTATTTTTGGCTCGTTGATTCATTAAATAGTCTTTTAGGCTATATAGGATTTTCTTTGAGTTCATTACTCTTAATTGGATTTTGGATTTATATGTTACTCGAGTTTGTATGTGCCATATGTGGTGAGATTCGTTGTGAGTTCTTTTGTATTATTTGTAGTCTAGAACTTGTCCAAAATGTGCTTCAAGGAGAAACCATAGACTAACTTGGTTTGAAAAATGATGTGAGGCCTTCCTTGGACCGTAATTGTGCCTTAACTTTCCCGCCTTTGCATATTTTCCCTAGTCAACCCATTTTGAGCCTTTAAAATTCCTCTTTGGCAACCATGTTACAACCTTTAACCCATCGTTCCTTATTGATCTATCGTTTGGCACCGTACCTCCCTATGTACTTTAAAAGTGTAAACATAGGCTAAAACCCTAAGTTTGGGGGTGAAGGTTGGAAAAATTGTGACGTGGAAGGTGTTTAAAAGGTGAAAGGTAAAAAAAAAAAATAGTGGAACCTTCCTTGAAAAATAAGAAAGAAGTAAAAGGAACGAAAAATAAGGAGTTGTGAATAAAGGGAAGATTAGGTATGGAATGAAAAGTGAAGAAAGGATGGAAAAAGGTTTTGAAGGAAGTGTGCTTTAATTGTTGCAAATTGTAGTGCTTTGGGAGGTTTTGAGTCACTCTTCCAAATTGCGCCCTACCTTAGCTAAAATCCTACATTACAACCCTTTAAGTCCTACTTGATTTTGAACCGAGTATGTGTACATTAGTGGAGGAATACATGAAGGGCAAGCCTATGGCACTACTTTTGTGCATTTGAATATCTTTGTAAGGGTGAGAGTTAATTCTTTCCATTTAACATCCCATATGTGTTTAAATTGCAATCTATAAGTTGGGATTCTCTCTTAAGTGTGAGGGCACATGAAAATTTTGAGTTGCGAATATAATACAATCTCCAATTGGAAAGAATGAACAAAAGAAAATTGCTTGTGATAGTGAGGCAAATTTTGAAGCTTTAGTGCCATGACTTGGTTGCTACTTTGATTAAAAGTGGTGTTTGAGCACTTTAATTGAAATGAACTTTGTGAGAAGTTTTTGGCGATTCGTATGCTTTGGATTGATTATTGGTGCCAACTGAAGTCATTGGATTGTGCTTAAGTTGAACCTCTTTGACTAGAGATTATTTTTGGTATGCCATTGAGCTTGATTGGTAATTTTATTGAAGGATGTTCTTAGTTATTGAATTGCTTGAGGACAAGCAATAGTTTAAGTTTGGGGGTTTGATAAGTTTGTATTTTACCAACTCATCTCCTCTTGATACTTAGGCTTTTGTATGATTTTGTTGAGAAATTAAGGCATTTATTGAGGCTTATTGGCATATTTCAGGTATCAAGTGATTTAAGAGTAATGGTGAAGAAACCATGTGAACACGAGTCAAAAAGAAGCTAAAATGCAAACAAAATACTGCCCAGTGAATTACCCTATACGAACGTGAATGGTTAAACGCGAACGCGAAGCTTTAGGACAACAAACATTCACGAACACGAAGTGCTGTACGTGAACGTGATGAAGGAGGAAGGCAACCTTTGAGAATGCGAAGGTATAATCACGAACGCGATGCTGGAGGAAACAGTACATCGCGAACGCAGGGCTAGTTCTACGAATGCGATGAAGAAGATGGTCCACTGCTCTGAAATGCTCAACGCGAACGCGTGATGTAATCTGCGATCGCAATGTTTTACAACATTACTCTTCGCGATCGCGATACACAAATCTGGGCAGTTATGGAATTTCACGATTTTGACCCCAAACCATTTAATACACGACCTAGCTTATTTGTAAGGCATCTTTGGCTTATTCTTTAGTCTCTTAGACTAGAGAAACAAGTTTTGGAGCTAGGGTTTTTGCACACACACTTGGGTCTTGACGATTTGAAGCTTTTGGTTGAGAATTGCTTACTCATTTATGCTCATGTATTTCCTTCCTTTGTATTGTATGTCTAAGTGTGTAGTAATTTTTCCAACACTTGAATCTTGTTTATGGAAATATTCATATTTAAAGTGTGGATTAAATATCTTGATGTGCTTATGTATTGAACGATTTTTATTTATTATGAAGTGAATTATTGTTTCTTTAATTATTCTTGTTCTTTAATGTTTCCAAAGGGATTAGATAACCCTAGGACTTGCCCATTCTCTTCGGATTAATTTTGGGAAACATAATTCGGGGTTGGGAAAGATTAATTAACAAGAACTTGAGTCTTTAACCCTCACTTTATAGATTCTACCTAGGGATAGGATTGAACTACTTGTAATCATATTCGGGTGTTCTTTATCTCTTAATTGATTTAGGGATAATTCAATTAGAAAGTCTTGTTAGTCTTCAGAAGAAGCTAATCTAGAATTATTACCCGAGGCTACTTAACATAAACATGTTCATATTTGTAAAATCCTGAAATACATTGGATCGTTACTTGAGTGTAATTCTCGATGCATCTATACTTATAGTCATTGATCATTTTACTTGCTTTCTAGGTTAGTTTACTTTTTCGCATTTAGCTATAATATTTTCTCAACAACCATTCTAAGTGTTTGGCATTGCATAATAAGTGATAATTCTCTTACATTCCTAATCGCCTATTTATTGTACTCTGTGAGATTCGACCCCGACTCATAGTTGGGTAAATAATATTGCATGCGACCGTGTCCATTTACTTTTTAGTAGTGGATTTGGACGTCATCAGCCGACCAGGCCCGAGCCAGTCGCAGTAGCCACACTTAGCGAGAGCTTGGTTTGAGTGTGGTGATACCCATCACATGGTTAGAGACTGCCCCAGAATCAGGAGGGGAGCACCTTCATAGACAACTCAGGCTCTATAGATTCAGTCAGTCCATAGTTGCTGCCCCAGTTACTGCTCCACCCGCACAGCCAACTAGGGGTGGGGGACGGGCGGGTAGAGGTTTCCCTAGAGGGGGAGTCTAGGCAAGATTCTATGTTTTTACGGGTTGGACGGAGGCATTTGCTTCAGACGCAGTCATTACAAGTATGGTTCCGGTTTTCCATAGAGATGAATCAGCCTTATTTGATTCAGGATCCACTTATTCATATGTGTCATCTTACTTTGCTCTATATTTAGATATATCTCGTGATTCTTTGATTTCTCCTATTTATG
>AWOL01S0081775.1:22835-35791 GCA_000715115.1 Nicotiana otophora | reverse complement strand
AGAGATAAGTTATGTTATGTGTTTGAGGGCGAATGATCCTAAGTGGGGGAGAATGTAACACCCTAGAATTTTTTTGTTTTGAAGTACTTCAATACTATCAAGAAAATTTATGTGTACGTAGGCACGATTTGCTATAGCCAGTTTAGACTAATACCGTGCATTGTTGTGAAAATTAGACCTTTTGAAATGTTTGGAGAGTAAGAAATTGATCTTAAAGATTATAAATATGGATAAATGAAATAAACTCAAATGAGATGATGCTAGCACGCTTATCTCANCCTAAGACTTAAGATCTCTTTTTAGGAACTAAGTGTCCCAAATCACTCCGAATCATCCGTAATTCAAACTCGACCACACATGTGGGTCATAATACATATTGCGAGGCTGCTCAAAACCTTAAGTCACTGAACGGGGCATAAATTCTTAAAACGACAAGTCGGGTCGTTACAATGACGTGCTTCATGTCCTGATATCATTATGATAATGCAGTGCTTGTAATGCTGAGATTGGTGTTATTGATAAATACCTTGTGGTATTGTGTTGGGTTGTGGATGTGTTGTTAGGAGTTGTTTTGGTGTTACTCTGGCAGGTGGATAGGCCCAATTACAAGGGAGACTCTGCCGAAAGTTTTGAAAAATTTGGGAGGTAGTAAAATTTGAAGGATTGAGATTTGCAAAGGAAGAGATAAGTTATGTTATGTGTTTGAGGGCGAATGATCCTAAGTGGGGGAGAATGTAACACCCTAGAATTTTTTTGTTTTGAAGTACTTCAATACTATCAAGAAAATTTATGTGTACGTAGGCACGATTTGCTATAGCCAGTTTAGACTAATACCGTGCATTGTTGTGAAAATTAGACCTTTTGAAATGTTTGGAGAGTAAGAAATTGATCTTAAAGATTATAAATATGGATAAATGAAATAAACTCAAATGAGATGATGCTAGCACGCTTATCTCAAATGCGGTAGCGTGGAATTAACCGTGAGTATATGTGTAAAAGTAAAATCATCAATTTGGTAACCTCAGAATAATTCTTAGAACGTTCGAGGACGAACGTTTGTTTAAGAGGTGGAGAATGTAACGACCCGACTTGTTGTTTTAAGAAATTAAGCCCCGTTCAGTGACTTAAGGTCTCGAGAAGCTTTGCAATATGTATTATGACCCGCATGTGTGGTCGAGTTTGGTTTTCAGAAGATTCTGAATTTAATTTAAAGAAAAATTCTCATTTTGAAGCTTAAATGGAAAGAATTGACCGGGAAGTTGACTTTTGAGCAAACGACCCCGGAATGGAATTTCGATGATGGCAATAGCTTCGTATGATAATTTCAGACTTAGATGTATGTTCGGATTTGGATTTGGAAGTCCGTAGGATAATTTGGCATATTTTGGCGAAAGTTGGAAAATATAAGATTTTGGAAAAAAGTACGACCGAAGGGTGAATTTTTTATAAAGAGGTCGGATTTCGATTCCAGAAATGGGAACAGCTCCCTTACGTCAATTATGACTTGTGTGCAAAATTTGAAGTCATTCCGGATTGATTTGATACGTTTTGGCACAAAATATAAAAGTTGGAAGATTTGAAAAACTTATAATTCTATTTGATGCGCGATTCGTAATTTCGGCGTTGTTTGATGTGGTTTGAAGCCTCGACTAAGTTTGTATTGTATTTTGGGACATGTTGGTATAATTGATTGAGGTCCTGGGGGCCTCGGCCGAGTTTCAGATGGTTAAATGAACCAAAATTGTGCTTGAAGGAATTCTGGAATTCTCCAGTTCTGGTACCATCGCACCTGCGATGGAAATGGTCACAGGTGCGCAACCGCAAAAGTGACAAAATGGTCGCAGATGCGGCCTGGAGCAAGAAGGGCAAAGGTCGCAGGTGCGAAGAATATTTCGCACCTATGTGAGCGCAGAAGCGGAAGATCTTCCGCAGGTGCGAGGGCAGTGGTCACTGGGCATCGCAGAAGCGAGAATTTTCTCGCAAAAGCGAACTCGCAAGTGCGACTAAAATGTCCGCATGTGCGAAATTGGGTAGAAACATAAGGATTGAAAATGGTCATTTTTGGCATTTCGTTTTGGAATTTTTGGAGCTCGGATTTGGACGATTCTAGAGGGATTTTTCACAAGCTTGGTTGGGGTAAGTGTTCTATATCCTAAAGTGATTATATTTCATGAATCTATGATTATATTCATCATTTAGTTCGGATTTAAATGGAAGAAATCAAGATTTTTACAAAATCTTCCAAAAATAAAAATTTAATATTTGAAGGTTAAGTTGTTATTGGAATTCAATAAAATTGGTATGGTTGAACTCGTATCGGAATAGGTGTTCGGGTTCCGAAAGGGGCGGGTCCCACATTCACTTTTGTTGACTTTTTGGAATAAATTTTTAAGTCGATGTATTATTATCCGAAATTGTTTCCGATGAATTTTAATGAAGTTATACAATAAATTTGGATAGATTTGAGCTGTCCCAAGGTCAATTCAAGAAAGAAGGCGATTTTGCAATATCGGCATAACTTCAAAGAGGTAAGTGTCTTGCTTAACCTCGAGTGGGGGAATTACCCCTTAGGCATTGAGTCTTATGTGCCATTTGTGAAATGTGAAAAGCCGTGTACGTGAGGTGACGAGTACGTACTCGGGCTTATACGTGCAAAATTCATTGAATTAAAGTCTTAGGCATTATTGTGTAGTAAATTGGAAAATTGTGAAAAATTATTAAATCATCTGTTTGCCATGCCTAAATTCTTATTGTTGAATTGTTTTTATATGATAATTTGATGTAATTGTTACTTGAAATATTTATGAAATTTCGTGAGTATTGTTGGTTTAATATTTCTTGGAAATTAGTTCCAATATGAATTTCTTATGCAAATAATTAATTTAAGAGAGCTTAAGAATAAGTGTTAATATAATTATCTAAATTTGCATTAATGAAAGTTTTGCTTTATGCTGAGTAATTTCTATCTCCATTGATTGTTTTTGGGTATTATATACATTGTGTGGAGACTTGGGCTATTTTTTGTGAAATTAATTGATTTGGTTATATCTTTGGAATCTGGTTGTGGCCATTGGACAAATTGTGATATGAATTGATTTTTATTATGTTGTCATGTTAAATTCCCATGCAAAGTATTGTGTTGTGTGAGTTATTATTTTGGAGAGATAAGGGTGGTATTTCACCATCGATATTATGTGGATATAAGGGTGGCATTTCACTGTTGTTATGTTTGTTGGAATATTGTCTGGGCGGAGCGATAAGGGTGGCTATATGAGTGATAAGGGTGGAAATAGGAGCGATAAGGGTGTCTATTAATATTGTCTGGGCGGAGTGATAAGGGTGGCTATAGTAGTGATAAGGGTGGCAATAGGAGCGATAAGGGTGGCTATTGTTAGGGACGATATATGATGATGTGGGGTTGTGGTGTTGATAATTTTCATGTGATGTGATTTTCTTGTGTTTATTTTTATACCTTGTGCCATTTGTCTTGTTGTTGGTAAATTGATAACAACTGTGGCTATTGCCAGGCAGATTATAAAAAGAAATATGGGCACGAGGTGCCGTGAGTAAATAATGAGGATATTTGGCACGTGAATTGTCTGTGCAGTTACGATATCAAATGTGGGCACGAGGTGCTGTGATGAAATGATAATGATATTTGTCACGTGAATTGTCCGTGCAGTTGTGATATGAAATGAGGGTACGAGGTGCCGGGGAAATATGATGATTTAATTATGGGTACGAGGTGCCGTGGAAATATGAAAATGGGCTGAGACCCGTATTTTTATGATTATGAAATGAAGTGTCACATGGTGACTTTTTTAATTGAAAGAATTATATTCAAAATATTTATTATGAAGGACTTTTACTTAGAAAGTATTATATGAAAGAATTGTATTTGAAAGATATTTATTTGAGGAATTATATTTGAAAAGATATATTGAAAGAATTATATTTGAAAAATAATTATTTGAGAAAATTTTATTTGAAAGAGAGTTATTTGGAAGAATTATATGTGAAAGATATTTATTTGAAGGACTTGATTTAGTTGGGTGTAATTGTGTTTATTAATTGTTGAGTGATATTAATGGTATTCTTGTTGTTTGTTGTGCATATCACTGGTTGTTTTATCCTACCCTTATTATTATTTGTTTCTTATTACTTTGTATATTATATTGCACAGATTATTAGACTAGTGAGTGTCTTGATTGTACCTCGTCTCTACTCCATTGAGGTTAGTCTTGATACTTACTGGGTACCGACCGTGGTGTACTCATACTATACTTCTGCACATTTTTGTACAGAGCCAGGTATTGGAGATATCAGACTTGAGCAGAGTTAAAGCATGATCATAAGGATTCAAGGTAGAGCGGATTGACCGTCGTAGTCCCTTGGAGTCTTTTCATTTCATTGTACTGTTAATTTATAATCAAACAGTATTGTATATTCGGTACTCGTGATCATTCCATGTATTCAGTTAGAGTTCGTGACTCTGTACTACCAATCTTGGGAGGTTGTATATTCATATTTACTCCGCTGTTAGTTTTGGTTACTTGTTTAACTTCAAAAGGTAATAGAAATCGGCTTACCTAGTCTTAGAGACTAGGTGCCATCACGAAGCCTGTGCTGGGATTTTGGGTTGTGACAAATCACCATTGAGGTACCGCCTCGTGTATGTATATCAGGAATATCACAACCGAGGTACAACCTCATATTCACAACATTTACAATCTCAATCATAATCGTTTTTATACCGCCGCGTGAGCCTTACATTTGAAATAGGTTTTGAAAACAGTTTTTCAAAAATAGCTACACGCACTTTAGCCCACCTTATGACGCCACGTGTAGTACCCTTACAAGCAACACATTGTCACGACCCAAAATTCCACCACAAGCGTCGTGATAGCACCTAGTCTCTAAGACTAGGTAAGTCGATTTGCATTACATTTCGAAGTCATTTTTTTTTATTATAAACGAAACCAACAACGGAAATAATTATAACAACCTCCCAAGACTGGTAGTACTGAGTCACGAACTCTAACATAATACATGAAATGATCTCAATGATCAAATACTCAGTACTGTTTGATTAAAAATTAACAGTACAATAAAATGAACAGAATCCAAGGGACTGCGATGACCAAGCAGCTCTACCTTGAATCTTTGCGATCATACTCTTACTCTGTCCAGGTCCGATACCTCCAATACCTGGCTCTGTATAAAAATGTGTAGAAGTGTAGTATGAGTACATAACGGTCGGTACCCAGTAAGTATCAAGACTAACCTCAGTGGAGTAGAGACGAGGTACAGTCAAGACACTCACTAGTAAAATAACCTGTACAATATAGCAGTGTACAATAGTACTGGAAAATAACTAGCAATGATAACAACAAACTCAACCAGTGATATAACAACAAGGCAATAAGAACATCATAATTATTACTCAGGCGAATAAGGAACACAAGTACAATCAACATGTCATGTGTCAATAAATATATTTTCAAGTGAAAGTCACCATGTGATACCTCATTTCACAATCATAAAAATTATGGGTCTCAGCCCACTTTCATATTTTCCATGGCACCTCGTGCCCATATTTCTATCACCATCATACCAACAACTCACGTGTCAATAATAAAATCATCATATTTTTCTCCGGCACCTCATGCCCATATTATTTTCATAACTGCACGGACAACTCACGTACCAAAATATCAATGTATATAAGATCCGCATGATCAATTTATTTTCAATAAAGTAAGGTTAAAAATCTTTAAATCAAGTAAGAAATCAACAAATAAGGTTAAAAATCTTTAAATCAAGTAAGAAATCAACAAAAAGATAAGTTTATTTTAGAAATCGTTTGAGTGAGGAAAATGACATTTCCATTCAAAATAAAGCATCAGCTAAACTACTGATTTGGATATAGAAATTATTATATTAAACATATTAGAAATTTTTTGTTTTATTTAAAACAACTCAATCATCAAAAACAAGTAAAACCGAAAAACACAAATCCTCAAAGTATTGTACAAAAAATTCAAGGTCAACACAATACATCAAGAAATACAAAACACTTAATATTAAGTCAAATAATACATCACAGAAAATACAAGAATTTACAAATTACGGAAAAAATAAAATAACCAAAGGCAAGTGCATCCATAGAAAATATCAACAAAATGGCACTCCCGAAGTACCGCCCCGTAGTCCCAAAGTAAATGTGATTTCAACAACTGCACATCAAGTGCTCACATATCACAACTTGCCACAAAAATCAACAATACATCATTTTCCACAATAAGGAGCCCATGGCTCGGCCATAATGTGTACAAAATCTTAACAAAAATATATTTTACATAAATTCAAGGTGGCAATCACACCAAATCATCATATAGAAACAATTTCAACAAACAAGAATCTAGGCATGACAATTAGAGGATTTAATAAGTGCCAATAATTTTCAATTTAATACATAAGGGCATCTAAGGATTTTTAATCAATGAAATTCGCACATATAAACCAAGTACGTACTCGTCCCCTCGCGTACATAGTTTTCAATTACACAATTTGCACAGGAGACTTAATGCCTAAGGGGAAATTCCCCAACTCGAGGTTAAGCAAAACACTTATCTTTTTGAAGTTAGGCCGATATTCCAAAGTCGCCTTCTTGCTTGAATGGACCTCCGGACGGCTCCAATCTTTCTTGAGCCTTCCTTACATTACTACGAGGTTCCGAAAATTCTAGCAACTTCAATCTATTTAGAAGAATAATAAATGTGAACCATAATTAAGAAGATTTTCATGGTTTCAGCTCATTTGAGCATTTTATCAAACACTAGGTGTGCAAATTTGGTTATAAGGTTCTTCTACAAGATTTCTTTCATTCCACAACCCAATCTTTACTCATTTGATCTCAACAATCTTCCTACAAATATTATTGGTACAATCTTATATATATAATACTCTTACACCCAAGAATCATACTCCCAATCACCAATCTTTTACCCCAAACTCGAAATTGAAGACTAGGGGTTGAATCTTACCTCTTTGATGAAGATCTTGTGATTAGCTTCCTTGATTCTTGAAGATTGGATGATTAGAATGTTAGGTTACCTCCTTCTCTCTCTAAAATGCTCTTACCTCTCTCTCTAAAACCCTCAGAAAAACACCCCAAAATAATCCCCAAAGCCTATTTATCAAAATGGGGTCGGGTTATGAAAATAGAAAAATTAACCCTCCAAAAGAAGGTCTGCGGTCGCATAATGGACCGCAGAATGGGTATGCGGGCCGCAAAACTGATCGCAAAATCGATGCCCAGAAGTGCGCTCTTCTGGTCCATTCTGCTACCAATTTGCGGTCGCAAAAGTAGTTTTACGATCGCATAACTGTTTTGCGATCGCATAATTGGTCGCAAAGTTGTATTTTTCCAGCCTTTGGTAATTTGATCATCATTTCTTGTAGGGACGTCCGAATGATGAACGGTTTGAAGCGTTGGAAACTAGACACATAGACCATTCTTTTAATAGGTAATACACTATATAATTCTTCATATCAAGAGAGGTATGCTCGTTTGAAATTAGGTCTTGTGCGAACTCACTTGAAACTTAGTCTATTATGAAATTTCCAACTTCAACATTCGATGTCGAAACCTATCGAATCAAGTCCGATTGATCTCAAATTTTGCACACAAGTCATAAGTAACATAATGGACCTATTCCAATTTCTAGAATTGTATTCATACCTCGTTATCAAAAATTCAACCTTCGATCAACCTTTCAGAAAATCGTCTATTTTCCAACTTTCACCAAAATGCGTCGAATTGTCCTACGGACTTCCAAATCCAAATCCGAACATGCACCTAAGTCCAAAATCACCGTACAAAGCTATTGACATCATCAAAATTCTATTCCGAGGTCGTTTGCTCAAAAGTCAATTCTTTGGTCAACTCTTTCCATTTAAGCTTCAAAATGAGAATTTCTCTTTCAATTAAATTCTAAATCTTTCGAAAATTAAACTCGACCACACACGCGGGTCATAATACATATTATGAAGTTTCCTCGGACCTTAAGTCGTTGAACGGGGCGTTAATTCTTAAAATGATAAGTCGGGTCGTTACACACGCATATAAGTCTCACCTTATACCACCGCATGCACATTAACCCCAAGCCTTATACCTCCGCATGCGCGTCAATATCACATCACAATAATAACTCGCACCATAGGTACCCACATATCACAACTTGCCAACAATCAACAATATCAATATTTTTAAAATAATAGCCCATGGCTCCACCATAACGGGTACAAGAATATCAACAACAACAACAAATGTAAAATGCTCAACAAGGAAGATATTTCAACAATAATAATTTCGCCTCTGCGGGATAACGGCTTTCACAACTTCAACGCCAACAACTCAACAATGAGATAATGTATAACCACGATATTAAATAAGAATAACTCACAATGGAAGAGAGAACGTATAATAATTACTTCAAATAATGGAAATCAACAAGGAAAGAGATACATGAACAATAACTTCAAGTAATGATTATCAAGAACGAAAGAGATAACACGAAAAATAACTTCAAATTATGATAATCAACAATGAAAGAGATAACATGCAATATTAATAGAGACAACAAGTTCAACTAAAGCATAAGAGCAATTTATCAATTAGAATATAGAACAAATGTTAACGAAATCATTTAAGGCATGTAAGGATGGACTAACACAAGTAAGAATAGATTGACTATGAGAATTTAGAACAAGGTACTACAATTCAATTAAAGCATAGAAAGAGTCTAAGTAGCCTAAACCGGTCAAATACCATGTACAACTCGTGTACCCACTCATCACCTTCCATACATGATTTTTACCTTGCACAAAAGACACAGTCAAATCCAAATCTATGGGGTATTTCTCCCATACAAATTTAGGCAAGATGCTTACTTCAACTAGGCCAATTCAACTCTCGAAAATAGCTTTTACCCTAAAATTCGCCTCCACGCGGCTCAAAGCTAACCAAAATCGATAATATCATCAATAAATGCAAGGGAAATCAATTACAATAGATAAAGCTAAGATCTTTACACTTCTCCCATAATATCAACAAAAGTAAACATGGAGCCCGCCTAGTCAAAACCCGGGTCCAATGGTAGATTTCGACTACCCATGACCCCACGAGTTCATATATGTGATTAGTTTCAAAATCTAAGTCCAAATCGACTCTCAAAAATCAAATTCTAATGTTTCAAAAACTTGATAAAGTTTCACAATTTTTCACTTTGATTCACATGATTTTGATGTTAAAATCTAAGATATATTGATGGAATATGATTAGAAATAGATTAGAATCACTTACCCAAAAGTTTGTAGGTGAAAATTCCCTCTCAAACTCGCCTCCTACCGAGTCTAGGATTCAAAAATGAGAGAACGTTTTCAGAAAATCTCTCCCAGCACTTTGTACCAGCTGCAGATGTCACATTTGCGATACAGGGTTCGCATTTGCAAACCCATGCAATTACGGACCAGGGCACATATTTGCGAACCCTGACAGCCTCATAAATCACCGCAATTGCGATAGAGGCTTCGAAATTACGAACTGGAGGGCAGCGCAAAAATGAACAAGTATTCGAAAATGCGAACTAAGGCAAAATCTGGAAATCTTCGCAATTGCGAAGGGGAAGTTGCAATTGCGATAACTAAGCCCCCACTGTCACTTTCGTAGTTGCAATGCTTGTGCTTGCAATTGCGATACCTGAGAACCAGCAACACCAGCAGTCTAATTTCAGTTCAAAACCATTCTGAAACATGTCCGAAACTCATATGAACTCGCTCGAAAACACAAAAATAACATCTAAAACACATGAATTTGAAATTAAAGTTCAAGGATTTCTAAAGTTACAATTAAACGTCTGAATCTTATCAAATCAACTCCAAACGACACCAAATTTTGCAGACACCTTCTAAATACCATAACGTACCTATTTCAAGTCCCAAAATTAAATTCCGAGCTCGATATATAGAATTCAACCTACGGTCAAACTTTTCCAACTTCAAATTGCCAAATTTCGGCAATTTAACCTACGGACTTTCGAAATACATTTCGGGCATACGCCCAAGTCCGAAATCATAGTACGATACTATCGGAGCCATCAAAATACAGTTTCGGAGTCGTTTTCATAAAAATCATAGTATGGTCAATATTTCTAATTTTAACTTTTAAGTCAAGAATCAAAGGGTCCAAATTAACACGAAAGCATCCCGAAACGAAACTAATCAACCTCACAAGTCATAAAGTTATAAATACACATGTGTGAAGGATAAAGAGCGGTAACGGGGCGCAATTACTTTTGGAGATAAGCAGTTTGTGTTTGGCTAATCAATTTGAAAAGTACTTTTGAATAATAATTTGTGTTTGGCCAAGCTTTTCAAAAAGTATTTTTAAGTATCAAATTATGAATTAGGACATGAAGAGATTTACTTAATAGTTAATATTATATAAGTAAATAAATAATTTCAAAAATTTATTATTAAAGATGATAATTAAGTTTTTTATTTTATTTAAGAAAAATATAAAATTAAAATTAAAAATTACTTTATTTCTTTCAAGATGATTTAAATATATCAAAATATTATTCAACAAATATAAAAGCATTCACCTCAGAAGTTACTATATGTTAGAAAGCTATCCTAAAAATAAGAAAACATATTTATAGATTAATATCGTAAGTATTAGGCTTAGAATAAATAAGATTATTTTGTAATATACTACATTTTGCTAATGGTATTCTTGATAAGAAGAAAAGTTAAAATTACTTCTACTTCTGTTTCTGTGGAGAAGCTACTTTTTTCTGCTTCTCAAAAAGGGTTTCTGCTTCTTCCCAAAAGCAATTTTCCCCCTAAAAAAGCTTGGTCAAACACCTCAAATTTAGAAAAAAATTACTTTTTTTCAGAAAAATGCACTTTTGGACTAGGAAGAAGCTTGGCTAAACAGGCTATTATCCTTTTAGCTAATCTATATAGATATTATATTAAAAGCACGACGCCCCTTGGTGAAATGTCGTTCGTCTTTTTTACCCTTTAAAAATTAATTTTACTATAGACAAAATAGTCATTTTATTATTTCTCTAATATTTAGGAAAAATATCTTATTATTTTTCTAATATTTAGGAAAAGAAATTTAATTATATTTCTAATATATAGGACTTCAAAATGTAACTAGATTTTGTAAATTAAATCTTCCTTACTTTTTTTTGCTAAATCAGATGCTTATATTAAACAACTAAATAACGTGAGAGTTACAAGCTGGGACTCATCGAGCGGACAAGTCTCCAGAACAGTCATTATTGAAAGCGAGTAACCCAAAGGAAGGGGGGACAAGTAGTGTAACAGACACAATTGCCTACCATCAGAGGGGGTGAAGTTTAATCCATGCTTAGCCAAGACATGATCTGTGATAGTATTTGCTTCACGGTAGATATCCTTAAGTTCTACTTGATCCAACTCCAGCATCAGTGACCTTAGCTAACTGTATACCAAGCAAAAGTGCTACAAGTTCAGATTCAGTTACAGATTCAGCTATTGGTTGTAGCTGGATCAAAGGCACCGTTTGTGTTAAGTTTGAAAAAGTGTTCATGCGGAGGGTTCCATTTGATATAAAGAGTGCACGTAGCAGTGGTAGGATGATGAGCTATTGAGGGAAAGTAAAATTCTATAAGATGATACATAATATTATTACAAGACACCTTATTATGAAGGTTATTAAAAAGATTATGATTCCGTGTTATCCAAATATGCCAAAGAATAAAGGGAACAATTAACATCGCATAAACATGGTATAATATTAATTTGTAAAGGAAAAATATAAATACGTGATAATCAAACTATTTTGTATAGTCTTCGCCCACTTTCAATTCCTCTTAGATCTAGAAGTCTTCTTTTATATATCTATTATATTACTATATTAAAAGCATGAAGGCACTTCGCAAAATGTCATTCTCCTTTTTTATCCTCTAAAAATAAATTTCATATAGGACATAATTATAATTTAAGTTACTTTTCTAATATTTAGGGTATTTAAATGTGATGACCCAAACAGTCATCTTATATTTTAGAACTCGAATCTGCACTTTTAAGCCTTAAAAATCTCATTTTTACCCTCCTCGATTTGTGTATGCAGTCCAGACAGATTTCCGAAAAGCTTTTATGTTAAAAACTAATGAAAATAAGAACTTTTGCCTTAAAAGTTGATTTTAGTTGACTTCGGTCAATATTTTTGGAAAACGGGCCCAGATCTGTATTTTGAAGTCCCGTTAGGTTCGTATCGAATTATGGTACCTAGGCATATGCCCGAAATCAAATTTGGTGGTCCCTAGCTTGAGTTATGAATTTTTGATGAAAATTAAAAGTTTGGAAATTATTTGTTTTTAAGAATTGATTGATATTTGGTATTGTTAGTATCGGGTCCGTATTTTAGTTCTGGAGCCCGGTACAGGTTCATTATGATATTTAAGACATGTCTGTGAAATTTGGTGAGAAATGGAGTTGATTTGACATGATTCGGACGTCCAGTTGAGAAATTAGAAGTTTTAAAGTGCTCTTGAGAATTTCATTTGATTTGGTGCTAATTCTAGGTGTTATTTTGGCGATTTGATCATGCGAGCAAGTTCGTTTGATGTTTTTACACTTGCGTGCATGTTTGGTTTGGAGCCCCGAGGGCTCGGGTGAGTTTCGGATAGGCCATGAGATGTTTTGGACTTTGGAAATCTATTTTTTCTGCAGAATCTGTGTCCTGGCAAGTCCTTCTTCGCGTTCGCGAAGTACTCGGTAGCTGAGGATTTCTTCTTCGCAAACGTGAAGGTTTGGTCGCAAACACGAAGTGATGGGGGCGTTACCCTTCGCAAACGCGACATGCCTATCGCGAACGCGGAGTGTTAGGCACTGGGGGG
>AWOL01S0081760.1:0-10664 GCA_000715115.1 Nicotiana otophora | reverse complement strand
TCCTGATCGGACTCCTGCAGGGTTTAGTTTCGAAATGTACGAATATGGGAGGGTCGTACCTTAGCAGCAATATTGTTTTAGGTACGACACATTCCAATTGCTTGATAATAATTTTTATTTATAATACCGAGCTTGTATGATCCTTTTCCGACGTTTTCGAGAACCTGACACGGTCCTTCCCAATTCGGTCCTAGTTTTCCTTCGTTTGGATTTTGGGTACTGAGGGTGACTTTCCTTAGCACTAATCCCGATTTTAAAATGGCGAAGCTTGGTTCTTCGATTATAGTATCTTTCGATTCATTGCTTTTGGGCGGCCAATTGGACGATAGCAGCTTCTCGATTTTCATTCGATAATTCGAGGCTAGTGTTCATAGCCTCGCTATTTGACTCTTCTGTTGTATACTAAAACCTGGCACTGGGTTCCCCGACTTCGATCGGAATCAAGGCTTCGGAGCCATACACTAAGGAGAACGGGGTTGCCCCCGTACTAGATTTTTATGTTGTTCGGTATGCCCAAAGAACTTCGGGTAGGATTTCTCTCCATTTTCTTTTAGTGTCGTTCAACCTCTTCTTTAGGTTTTGAATGATAGTTTTGTTTGTTGATTCGGCATGTCTGTTCCCACTGGGGTGATACGGTGTTGATAATATCCTCTTTATTTTATGATCTTCGAGGAATTTCGTCACTTTGCTGCCGACAAACTGTTTCCCATTGTCACATACTATTTCGGTGGGTATCCTGAATCGACATACGATATGATCCCAGATAAAGTCTATAACCTCTTTCTCTCTTACTTTCACTAAAGCTTGTGCTTTAACCCATTTAGAGAAATAGTCAGTCATAAATAAAATGAATTTAGCTTTACCCGGGGTAGATGGCAGAGGGCCGACGATATCGATTCCCTATTTCATGAATGGCCATGGGGATAGGACCGAGTGAAGTTGCTCTCCGGGTTGATGGATCATTGGTGCAAACCTTTGACATTTGTCACATTTTCGAACAAAATCCTTTGCATTTTTGCCCATATCGATCCAATAATATCCTGCCTTGATTAGTTTTCGGACTAATGAATCGGCACCAGAGTTATTCCCACAAGTGCCCTCGTGCACCTCACGTAGGATGAAATCGGTGTCTCCTGGACCTAAGCATACTGCCAACGGTCCATCGAATGTCATTCGGTATAGCATTCCGTCTGTAGTTAACGTGCATCGAGCAGCTTTGGTTTGTAAGGCTCTCGAATCTTTGGGGTCCTATGGGAGCTTTCCATTCTTTAAGTATTCAATATACTTATTTCTCCAATTCCGGGTTAAGCTCGTAGAATTTATCTCGGCATGACTTTCTTCGATCACAGATCTCGAGAGTCGAACGACAGTCCCCGAGCTTAACTCACCTTCCTCGACCGATGATCCCAAATTCACAAGTGCATCAGCCTCACAATTTTGCTCTCGTGGAACATGCTGTAAAGTCCATTCTTTGAAATTATGCAAAGTGACTTGCAGTTTGTCCAAATATCTTTGCATTCTATCTTCTCAAACTTCGAAGGTTTTGTTTACTTGATTTACCACCAGCAAAGAGTCACACTTGGCTTCAATGACTTCTGCTCCCAAGCTTTTAGCTAGCTCGAGACCTGCAATCATGGCCTCATACTCGGCCTCATTGTTAGTCAACCTGGTAGTTTTGATAGATTGCCTAATAGTGTTACCCGCGGGTGGCTTTAAAACGATACCTAGCCCGGACCCCTTCACGTTCGAAGCCCCGTCCGTAAAAAGGGTCCATACCCCTGATGACGTACCCGATGTCAATAAGAGTTCTTTTTCGACTTTGGGTACGAGGGTTGGCGTGAAATCAGCCACGAAGACTTCTAAAATTTGAGACTTGATGGTCGTACGGGGTTTATATTCGATATCATACCTACTGAGTTTGACGACCCATTTGGCTAATCAGCCTGATAGTTCGGGCTTGTGCAAAATATTACGAAACGGGTAAGCGGTTAATACTCATATGGGGTGACATTGAAAGTACGGTCTTAACTTCCTAGAGGCGCTTATCAGTGCAAGTGCCAATTTTTCTAGGTACGAATATCTAGTTTCTGCTTCTTCTAAGGTCCGACTTATATAATAAACGAGAAATTGTGTACCTTGCTCTTCTCGAACTAGGACACCGCTTACCGCGATCTCTGACACTGCCAAGTACAAGCAAAGTTTTTCGTCTATTTTTGGAGTATGAAATAGTGGTGGGCTCGATAGATATCGTTTTAATTCCTCTAATGCATGTTGGCATTCCGGGGTCCAAGCAAAATCACTCTTCTTTTTTAGTAGAGAGAAAAATTTGTGACTTCGATCTGACGATCTCGAAATGAGTCAGCCTAAAGCTGCAATCCGTCTCGTTAGCCTCTGTACGGCTTTCACGCTATCCACGATGGTGATGTATTCGATGGCTTTAATTTTATCAGGGTTAATCTCGATCCCCCGATTTGACACCATGAAGCCGAGGAACTTGCCCAAACTGACCCCGAAAGCATATTTCTCGGGGTTGAGCTTCATGTTGTATTTCCTTAAAATCTCGAATGTTTCCTACAAATAGGTCAAAGCACGCAGTGACTTAACTAGCATGTCATCAATATAAACTTCCATTGATTTACCTATTTGTTCTTCGAACTTTTTATTTACTAGGCGTTGGTAAGTAGCTCCTACATTTTTTAGCCCAAAGGGCATCACATTATAACAATATGTTCCATATTTGGTGACAAATAAAGTCTTTTCCTGGTCTTCCGGGTTCATTTGAATTTGATTATACCCGGAATAGGCATCGAGAAAAGTAAGGATCTCGTGGCTGGCCGTGGCATCGATCATGCGATCGATGTTGGGTAGTGAAAAGGAATCTTTGGGGCATGCTTTGTTCAAATCCTTATAATCTATACACCTTCTAAGTTTGTTCCCTTTTTTAGGCACTACAACTACATTGGCTAACCATTCGGGATATTTTACCTCCCGAATGGACCCTATCTTGAGAAGTTTGGTTACCTCATCCTTTATGGATGCGTGTTTTACCTCGGACTGGGGTCTTCTCTTTTTCTTTACCGGTCTAAACCTAGGGTCCAAGCTTAGCTGATGCGTCGTTATATCCGGTGAGATCCCTATTATATCTAAATGGGACCAGGCAAAGCAATCAATGTTATCGATAAGAAATTGAATAAGTTTTTTCCTCAGTTTGGGGGTCAACCCCGTTCCCATGTATACCTTCCATTCGGGCCAGTGCTCGATAAGTGTGACTTGCTCTAATTCCTCAATCGTTGATTTGGTAGTGTCAAAATCATCGGGAATCACGAAGGATCGAGGGATCCTCTGATCATCATCTTCTTCGATTTTCTGATTATCTGGTCGGGTTAAAGCCGATGTCTGTGATTTCTATTTGGTATCTCGTTCACCTTTTGAGCCTGATCCCTTTACTGGTGAAGGCGAGGATATTAGATTCGCTTCCTCGAAGACGAATATTTCTCTTGCGGCCAGTTGTTCTCCGCACACTGTTTTGACTCTTCTCGATGTTGGGAATTTAAGGACCTGGTGTAGGGTCGAAGGTATAGCTCTCATGTTGTGGATCCATGGCCTTCCAAAAGGGGCGTTGTACCTCATGTCGCCTTCGATTACGTGAAACTTCATTTCTTGGATGGTTCCGGCCACGTTTGTCGGTAGAACTGTCTCGCCTTTGGTGGTTTCACATGCCATATTGAATCCGTTTAGAACCAGGGTTGCAGGTACAACCTGGTCCTGTAAACCGAGCTGTTCTACGACCTTCAATCTAATAATGTTGGACGAGCTACCTGGATCAATTAGCACACGCTTAACTTTAATTTTATTCATAAGTACGGATATTACCAGTGCATCGTTATGAGGTTGTATGACTCCTTCTGCATCTTCATCATTAAAGGACAAAGTTCCTATGGGTGTGCAATCCTGAGTTCAAGACCGCTTTTCTCTCACAATCGATGTCTTAGTGCGTTTAAGAACCGGTCCCTGAGGGGTATTGGTTCCACCGACGATCATGTGAATGACGTGTTGTGGTTCCTCTTGTTCGTTTTGCTTGCCAAAATCCCTATTTTTAAAATGGTTCTTCGCCCTATCACTCAAAAAATCTCTAAGGTGATCTTTGTTGACTAACCGGGCTACCTCCTCTCTTAGTTGCCTGCAATCTTCCGTTCTGTGGCCATGGGTGCCATGATATTCACACATTTGATTGGGATTCCTCTGGGCAGGATCGGTCTGCATGGGTCGAGGCCATTTAGTGTCTTTGATGCGTCCGATAGCTGACACGATGGTGGATGCATTGATGCTGAAGTCGTACTCCGATAACCGAGGCACTTCCTTAGATCTGATAGGCCTTTCGAACCTACCTCTGTTCATCAGCCCCTGGGATCCTTGACCTCGATCACTTCTTTTGTTATTTTGTCCGGGGTTATGTCTCAATTTTACCGATTATGTGGTTTTCGTTATACGGTCGGGATCGAACCTTGTTCTCAATTAATATCCCTTCGAGCAGCGGGTTCCGACCCCAACTGATCATCTTCGACGCTAATTTTTGATTGGTACCGATTGTGCACATCGGCCCACGTGATGGCTGGGTATTCGATCAGATTATGCTTCAACCCCCGTGAAGCCGTCGAACTTCGTTCGTTCAAACCTTGAGTGAAAGCCTGAACAGCCCAATCGTCTGTGACTGGTGGCAGATCCATTCGTTCCATTTGAAAACGAAATACGAACTCCCTCAGCATCTTGTTATCCTTTTGTCTTACCTTGAAGAGGTTCGATTTCCTTGTTGCGACTTTTATGGCGCCGACATGTGCTTTCACAAAAAAATCTGCTATAACATTGCGAACGACTCAATGAAATTTGGTGGTAGGTTATGATACCAAATCATTGCTCCCTTCGAGAGGGTCTCTCCGAATTGTTTTAACACAGATTCGATTTCATTGTCTTCTAAATCATTGCCCTTGATGGCACATGTGTAAGAAGTGACGTGCTCGTTGGGGTCGGTCGTTCCGTTATATTTAGGAATTTCGGGCATACGAAATTTTTTGGGGATTGGTTTTGGGGCTGCGCTCGAGGGAAAAGGTTTTTGCACGAATTTGTTTGAATCCAACCCTTTTATCATTGGTGGAGCTCCCGGGATCTGATCGACCCTGGAGTTATATGTTTCTACTTTTTTTATTGTTGGCTTCAACACGCTTTGTGAGCTCCTCGAGTAATTTAGTAATTTCAGGAGTAGTCCCCGATTCTTGCTCATTTGACTTCACTGTGGCTGGCTCCGTTATGTGGGTGATTTCTTGAGGTGGATTGGGTTCCGGCCTGCTCTGTAGCTGGTTTGGCTCTGCAACTGAGCTATTGCTGCCTGTTGAGCTTACAACATTTCGAAAATCATACGCAAGCTAATGACGTTTTCCTCGACATTATGGGTATCTCGAGCCGCAGACCGAGTGCCACCATGAATGCTATTTTCGGGTTCATAATGTAGGTTCACTTCAATGGCCACATGCGAATTGATATCTATCAGCACTTCGATTCGAGCTCCGACGGCATTGACAAGCGGTCTTTCGGTACTGGGTGTCAAGTTATTTTTCTTATCTTAAAGACCGACTTCGTTGTCGATTGGTGAGGCCATTTGATTGGTAGTTAGTCGTTACTAATCCGAAATCCAAGATATTTTCGGAAACAAGTGCAAAACACAACGGTGTGTTTTTGTCAATTCGTATCAAATAATCACTGTTATCCTCAGCCCCACAGTAGGCGCCAAACTGTTTACCCGAAAAATGGATAGAGTTAAATTTGTACGTAGTTCTAAGGATATATGATATAACTTGATACAAACCGTAGGGATAATTAGAAATATGGAATATGGGTTGTAAAGAATACGATATGAACAAGGTAGGAAAGAAAATAATTTTTAGGACTCAGCACAATGGATCAATTAATGAAGCTTAAAAGAACATTTTTGAGTATGGAAGAATATGGTGCTTGAATTACAATGTAAGTAAAACTTGGTCCTTGCAGAAATAATAACCATGCCCTTTATAGTAGAGGGGCCTTACTTTAGATATAATTAAAAATATATAGTGAGAGACCCATGATAAATCAGCTTTTTCATAATTTCTGCCAAGATTCTCTCCTCTAGTGGGATTGCAACGGCTCTTGTCTATGAGCTCGATATTGACTCGAGTTTTTAGTTTTGACTTGAGCTCTCAATCTTAACTTGAGCCCGATTCTGACTTGGATCCTTGAATTGATTCAGGGTCAATGTTGGTCGGTCTCTAAATCATAAGCTCGATAACTTTACTTTGCATCATAGTTTGACTTGGATTCGAGCTTGATAATGATATCGAGCTCGACATTGATCGGTTCCTCGGGTTCGAAGCTTATTTGTATCATCTTCGGAACCCATCTCGGAGTCTTACTTCGATCCATTATGTTTTGACCTCGATCAATCGTACGAAGACCGAAATCTATTTCGATCATATACAAACATATATATAATCTGACCAAAGGCTATTGGGTTCATGTGAGTTTGCTTGCTTCATGCTAGCTCCACCCAGAGGCGGATCTAGAATTTGAAGTTTATGGGTTCCTATTGTAATCTCAAATTAATATACAATAATAATTGGGTTCACAGTTATATATTTATAGATATTTAATAGATTTTTAAAATAAAAATACAAGGTCTCCGCAAAAGTTATTGGGTTCCCGTAAACCCAGTAACTATACTCTACATCCGCCACTGGCTCCACCTCAGTTATATATGTTATTGTTTACCCGTAAAACAGTACAACTAAATTTGTAACATGGTTTATAGACAACATGGACGGAGCTACAGTAGAGTGTGCGGGTTCGAACGAACCCAATGACTTTTTTTTCGGACCCTGTATTTGTGTTGAAAACTCCGTTTATACATATAGATAGATAAAGCACGCCTAACCTAGTAACAAAGTAACTAAAAACCTAAGTAAGAAATAAAACAAACGAAGTTCCAAAAGTTAAAAAGAAACATTGAAGTTCCAAACTTGTGTTTTTTCGGTTAGTTTTTCTTCTTTTTTCCTTTTTTTTAAAACCCAACTAACTAAGATATAAAAACTAGTTTTAGGTCATGATCTTATCTTAAAATTTAGAACTTATACACTTTAAATTCTAGTTCCGTCTCTGATAAACAAGCGAATCGATTTGATCCCAAAATGATAACTAAATTAAATAAAATGCAAGACTCAACGTTAAAATCGAGATAAAGCAGTAGATAACTCTGGTTCCGAGAGCAGAGTTTTCGAATGCAGTGATGCAACTATTAAGAGACGAGAAATAAAGTATTATTGAGCTTTTGAATATTATATATAAGTTTATCAGAAAATCACCCCCTTACCATGAATGTTGAAAACACTATTTATACTTGCACATATGGAACAAGGTCTTAGGATCAAGCCCCTCTTAAATGACATTTTTAGGGGTCATTGAAGAATGTGTAACGTTAGGCTATGAATGACATATTCTCTATAACTGACTATGTATTTACTATTGCAGAGTATTCTTCATTGAATACTATCGGGTGGCTGACATTCAATTGTTTTCATGAGCAATATTCCCTTCGGAGGTTTCCCAGTACCAACCGAAACTACTGCCCTCGGTCTTGATTTCCACCTGTCACGCTTTTTATCTGTCTTCGGTTTCACGTATCGCTCTATTATATAAGTATTTAATATGAACTAATTTTACACTATATAACTACGAGATAGAAAGTAGTGTGGGAGCTACATAGGCCGAAAAAATATACTATTTAGATAGGTAAAAAATATTTTTTAATGTACATATACTATGTAGTGAATCTCTTCAGACTTATTCGTATATTTATTTCCTTATAATTTGATATTCCTTAGTGAAAATTATGGACCCACTACTGATAGAAAGTTTACCTCCAAATGCAAGTAATATATGAAAATAATAAGAGATAAAGAGTGAATAAATAGAAGAGTTATTATTTTATTAACCTCAACTACCAAGATACGAGAATACTTGGATCTTTGGTTTTCATTTTTTACGAGACTATGTGGGCGTTTCGACGTAAGAATTGTAAAATTCCAAAAACAAAGTTTAAAAAAAAAAATTAAGTAAAAATAGTGTTTAAAAATTAGCGTTGTGTTTGGACATGAATATAATTTTGAGTTGTTTTTAAAGTTTTGTGAGTGATCTAAGTGAAAATTTTGAAAAGCAACTTTTTGGAGTTTTTTAAATTTTTAAAAAATTTTAAAATTTATTTTCAAGTGAAAATTGAAAAATTTATAGCTAAACACTGATTTCGATTTTTTTTTTTAAAGGTAAAAAATTGCTTATGTCCAAACGGCTCTATATATGGATAAATGAACGTTATGTAGGAAGGAAAAAAAAAACTTTGTTATCACTGAGTATACGACTTTATGGAAACGATTTTTCTTTAGGCAAATGATGATCCTTTTGAATTCCTTAGCCCCACCTGGTTCTGTTGAAAAGTTGAGATAAGAAGAAAATAGGGTTGTCATGTCTAATCACGTAGGGCTCGTTTGGTACATGTGATAACAATAATAATCTCGGGATAAAGTTTGAGATTAACTTTATTTTAAATTTGGTTTGAGATATTATTAATTCCAGAATAACTTTTACACTAAAGTGGTAAGATTAGCTATCCCGCGGATCTACATGGTGACTGGTGGGTGCTCAAGCACCCATTACCTTTGACAAGATTTTATAAATTTGTATAGGTAATTATAGAAATATTTGGATAAATATTAAATGAGCACCCATAACTAAACACTTTTTTTTCTCTTATTTTAGAAATTTTATAGGCGAGCATCTATGACTTTAAAATTTTAAATCCGCCACTATATATAAAAGATGGGATATCTTACCATTATACCAAACATCTCCGTAGTGCAATTGTTGGAATTCTTTTGCTCGTAGTTAGAAGTAGTGTCGTTTCAAGCTATTGGCATGTAGTGATGAATCTTTTGCCTATTTGGCACAAATCTGAATTGATCAAGCCAATAAATATAAATATCAAGGGTGTGTTTGGTATGACGGTACATATTTTCTGAAAATTTTTTATTTTTCACTATTTGGTTGCACAAAAATAGTTTGAAACATGTTTTCTTAGATATCACATTTTTTTGAAATTGGAGTAAAATGACTTCCTTAGAAAAAGTTAGGAAAATATTTTTCAAAAACTTCGCGTACCCTCACATCTAACTCCAACCCCCTCCAACTTCAATATTCTTTTTTTTTTTTCGTTTTTCTGCGCCACCCATCCCCACCCCGTCAACCCTCCCCCTCCTAAATTGCATTGATTTATCCCAAAGATTTCATTTCAGTTGGAATTTGGTTATTCCCTCGCAAATTATTTTTTTTTTTACTTTTTTTGGTATTTTCAATATTCAGTTTTTCTTTTTTCTGCACCACCCACCCCTCACCCCGCAATTTTTGTTTTTACTTTCTTTTTATATTTTCAATTTTCTGCACCCCTCCCCCCTACGCTCTCCCCCGGGCAATTGTTTTTTAAAAATATTTTCAGTTATGGGTTTTTCATTTTTTAATTTACAGGTTCGAAATTTTACGAGTTCCAAAATTATGAGTTCAGAGGTTTATATATTTGGAAGTTTGTGGGTTTAGATATTATAGAGTTTACGGGTTCGGAAATTTAGCGGTTCAGAAGTTTATGAAATTTGTGGATTCGGAAGGTTGTTGGTTCGAAAGTTTATGACTTCATATTTATTTTATCCGAACCCCAAATGATTAAACGAAAAGGTCTCCCTCAAAACCTTAGTCTTGTACAAAATTAATCATATACGAAAGTTCATCTAACTAATACCGTGTTTAGCTTCTTCTTTTTTGGTTTACCATAAAGCGCTATATTATATCAGTGATACAGTAGTGTTTAGTTTCTTGTAGCGAATCTGACTTGTTTGGTGTGCAATAGTAAGTAGTAACGCTGTATAAATAGTTTTGAAATTATACCGGAAATCATTGGATTATAATCTTATAGATCATATGCGAGATAAGAATATATGTATTAATAATAGATTAATAAAAGTATTTAATTTGAAGTCCAAACTTGAAATAGACAATCTCTGCATAATAATTTGTGTATTTTGTATCTATTACATGCATGAAAATATATGTATTCAGTGGTAAAGCTAAGTTCAATGAAGATGTTTAATTGAATCCCGTTGGTTTAAAAACTTTTTAGTGTAAATAGAGGAAAAATAATGCAGTATTTTTGTTGTTTATATGCAAGTTTTTAAATTCCCTTGACATAAAGGAAATATTAAACATAGTGAAAAAGAGAATTCAGAAATTATTTTAGATCACAATTCCGAATCCATATAATATTCTTATTAGAATTTCTGATTTCGCTGTATTATTATTTTCCCATAGCAATACGTACATTTGATACCTCCATTATCAGTCCACAAACCAAACGAGTTCAAATCATTTCAGTTTTGTTTCTGCGGCGAAGAATGGGGGTAAATATATATAAAGAGAAAATGAGAGAAAAAATATCTCTCATTAGAAATAAGTTTTAAAAAATTTAGAAATAATTTTTTTTAAACATAAAACTCGACCCTTGTGCATGCCCAGCTAGGAATAACGCGAAAGAAGCCTAA
>AWOL01S0081746.1:0-16060 GCA_000715115.1 Nicotiana otophora | reverse complement strand
CTAACTCTCCCACTTAAATGACTGATAGGTCACTCATACATAATCACCTCATGAGAAATACTCCCATAAATCCTCTGTATCAAGTAGAAAAAGTTGAACATTTGTGGTCACCGACCATGCGATCTCTGTAGTACTAGTCAAGCATCCGTAACTCCATACTCAATATGTCTCCTAGAACATACATCCTTCTCAGGCGATACGAGATAGTGTTAGCATCCCCTAAAACATATGAAATCTTTAACGCTTCCTAGAACACATGAACTTCCTTCCGAAACTGAACCGCAACCTTGTCCTTTCAATTCAAATCCCTCGCGACTCAATACATCGGTCATGCCATGATATGAATGTACAAGATCCCTATCATCAATGCTCAATTAGAAGTATGATATACACTCCATCAACCAGAATCCTTCCACTTAACTCAATTCATTGGAGAATCAAAAAATGCAACAACCTTCCTATAACTAAAGGAGACATCAGCCTCGAGTGTTGGTCAAAGCCATCATGAACTCTTCGAAACACATTTGTACATATCAAAGCCATTAGAACTGAATCCCTCTAAATCAACCAAGTCACGTAGATTGCTTAAACCAAAAGTACCTCAACCTGAAATGACTGCGCTAAAGAACCTTTTTATTGAAGCTAAAGTTGCTTCTTTCATCTCTCTAATACTGTAATGTAGAATTAATAATGATAGAGAAATACTGCAAGTCTCGACAAAATCCAATGCAAATCCCATATCTTAGCCACACACAAATTCAAAATTTCTTAGATACCCCATATAAATTTATAATTCACTAGACCAATTCTCGAGAACCACTCACTCAGACCTAGTACCAAATGCATAGTCAAACAAGATGCAAAACGAGTGCTTTACTAGCACATGAATACTCCAAAAGAAGCAACCGAGAAATTCCTTCCGCCTACACACTAAATCCACAAAGGAATATCAAATTTGTGCCACTCCATAACCTTCATATATGAATAAGGTGTAATACATCATGCATTCAGTAAATTCCTTTTCCATATCGTCCTTGAGACACCCTTCGTAGACCATATCTAATCCACAAGTGTATCCAAGTCCAGGAATTATAGAAACACATGCCCAAATGACCCAATCACCAATGGTAAACTCACCTACTTGGCTTGAAGCAGAAAATACTTCATCTGATAACTCACAACACTCTTATTCCTTAATTGTCATGGTCACGCAATACTAGTAAGCTAAATTCCTCATAGGCTCATGTGGCACTAGTCAAAATGCCCCCATCCCCAAACTATTTGTCGGGTGCATACTCACGTTTGTCGATACAACTTTCTCATACACTCTGAAACGGTAGTATATGCATTCCACTAGATAGAAAAGAAACTCTTAAAGAAACCATCTGTCGGGTGCATACTCAACCTTGATCATCTCTAATAACTTAAAGCTTCCAAAACAAGAATTATTTGTCCAAACCAATCTCGAACCTCTAGAGAAACAATGTCAACAATACACAAAAAACATAATACATCATATAAATATACCCAAAGTATCAAACCACCTTTTTATCTTTGCATACAAGGAACACAAAAGTACAAATATATTTTATATTCACCTTTTAAACTTTCACATTATATATATATATATATAGAGCTTCGTTAGTACTTTCAACCATTCACAACATCATTATTTCCTTGGCTCTATTGGCCATACGTATGATTTTTCATTCATGGAACGGTGGCCGTATCTCATATTTCACACTTTCATTCCTTTACATTCATGGACCTTCATCATAAATATTAACAAATAGAATATTCCAGAAATCAACACATTAGGTTTATTAGTAGTGAAGATTTAAACACAATGGATTTCTTTCCAAGAAATGGAGTAAAGTGATTGGCAATCGAAGCACAAGTTAAAATCATAAACGTGTAACACATCATTTGTTCTTGAAATACTTTTCCCCAAAAAGGGCAATACACAATTTCAACTCATGAAGATATAAGAGCTCAAAACGCATTTGAAATACTTACAAAGCATAGAATTAGTTAAAACAGTCACATTTGGGCATGACTCGGGTACACAAGCTTTTAGGAAATTCCATTTTCGAAGTCAATTTGGAACGGTTGAATCAAAGATCATTTTATAACCTTTCTCACATCATTTCATTTCCTTGGCACTATTGGCCACAAGTGTAATTTCCATTATTGGCACGGTGGCCATACTTTATATCTCCAACCCACTTCTTTTACTTTAAAGCATCCTTATAGATTATCAACAGAAAGGAATTTCAAACCAAGACTGTAGGTACACGTATAAGTAATTGGAGTTTTAGACATATGGAGTATTCTTTCCAAGTTAAGCATAATGGACTTTCATTTGAAACACAACTCAAAGCCATAACATTTTAATACACATATCATTTTTAAACATATTCCCGAAGGACAACATAAGGTTATAAGAACATTCAGAACACATGTTGAATACATAATTCTCGGCACTTTCCTTACTCGGGACAATCGAATTTATTGCGAACAACTCGAAAAATGGGAATAAGGAACTTGAGCCAACAATACTTGAAACTTACGACATCATGGACTTCAATTCTAAGAGAGTAGTTTAGCAAACATACCTTGTTTGATATTTCCTTAAGTTACTACAACATCCCCAACACTTCTAGCAATAACAATCTATAGGAAGATAGCAAAAATTGGATAATAATTAGAAGGATTCACATGGTGTAACTCTCTTATGAATTTTGTCAAACACCTAGTATGCAAAAAAGACTATAAAGCTCTACAATGGTAATCCATTGCTCCCTCAACCAATTTCAACAAGAAACTAACCAAAATGATTCATTAATCCCACATACTAAAACCTATTGTCACTCCCCGAACTTGAAGAGGCGTGGCCGGCACCCGGTGCCATAATTGGCTCGAGCGTACCACTCTGTAACTGTGAACTCTGGAGGGGTAACCTTCAACTTAGGCCGATGAGGCCATATTCTGAATCGTCTACAAATAATGCCTCTCTCATCTGTGGGGTAAACATACCCAAAAACGGATATATATATATATATATATGTAACTGTGCAGGCCGACGAAGCCGCCATGAACATCTATTGATATACCAAATATACATGACTCGTCTACAAGCCTCTAGAGATGATTGTATCATGGTCGGGATAGGGGCTAGACCTACCCATCAAACCTATATAAAAAAAAACTGGACTTCAAGGGAATGGAGCTTACCAACCAAGCCGATGTTTGGCTCTGTCTACTGGGAAGGTCTATCCAGCTGTCTATCAGGACTTGCAGGCATAAAATGCAGCGTCCCTAGCAAAAGGGACGTTAGTACGAAATAATGTACCGAGTAGGAAAGGCAACATATTAACTGAAAGATTAAACTGATATGATAATATAATAACTGAAAGTAACTGGGAGTGAAAGATAATCTGAAGATATGCTTACTTGCTGATACTAACTCATCTCTCTCAATATAGTGAGTAAAATATTTGTTCTGCCCTATAAGGCACGGTATGTGTAACTACTCTGCGTAGTAGGCTCACTCATAGCCGCTCGGCCATACAAGGCCATTTATCTCGGCAATTTTGGGCTCGCTCATAGTCACTCAGCTGTGGTAGGCTTGGTATATAACTTACCATCTGATCAGAGGTTGCCAAATAGGGTCCTGCCCACCGATTATAGCTCGGTGGTGATGAAAATACTGTAATACTGTATATATATAGACCCTCTACTCTCTTGACTGAAAGAAGACAATACTTAACTGAATAGAAAGTCCCGATAAGGGAGAATATCCTAACTTATGAGACTAGGATAATGTACATAAATTCAGGAATATAAACTTCTCTTTATGTATCGTTATCGAACACATGTAGTAACGGTTAAGCCTTAACATACCTTAACTTTGTTGTGTCCTTAATACCTTCCAAGCAATTCTTCAAACAACTCAACTCAATCTACCACAGCATAAGGAGATTCAAAGTCAATGCTGAGTAAAGGCTAAGTCCACAACTTAAATTAGTAGCTCGTTTACGTACATTTGGGCAGAATCTCCCCTGTAACTAGGCCCTCCTCCAATACCATATACCAACAACAAGCACACAACAATAACAACATGTATGCATCATTTTCCAACCTTATTTCCATCAAAATATTCAACAAAACAGCCCACACACCCTAATCAATTCAAACATAAAACGACAACCAAACTAGTGTCAAACAACCTAAAAATGTAACAACGAACGACCAGACCATGAGTGGACAAGAGGTCAACACGAGTGGACTACAAAACAGTCCACTAAAAGTGAAATAAATCAAACTCACGGCTTCCGATAACCTTCCAGTGAGTTCTAACTATTAGGAAATGAATTTATCAACCTTCCTTGATATTTAAAAGCTTAAATACATAAAGTAGGTGTTTTCTTAACAATTAATTACCTTCCAAAACTCAAACTACAAAGACAAAGAGAGGTGATATAGCGGTACTTACGTCATAGGGATCGTTCTAATATTATCGCTTCTTGCTTTGCTACTCGGGATGTTAATATTCTTCAAAACCATTGTAGAGTGCTTATGGGTAAGTTTATGGGGGTTCTCTTGTCGTGTTATATGAAACAAATGAATGGAAAGACGATTTAAAACCTATATATATATCAACTTTTGAAAAGTCAAAGAGGTGCTAGCTTGGCATCCTAGCGTTGTCCCTTTTTCCGACGCTTATATATTTTTATCCGGATGTCGTATGAATGAATGGTTAAGAGAATTAGAAACTACATTCTAAGACCTTCAATTTTGTATATTATATGTCCCAAAAAGACCTCATATAACACACGAAATGTATTGCTCAAAAAGCTTTAGTGACATACCTACTTGTCACCTATGCAGTCTGCGCAGTCTCGCCAAACTGCAAATATCTCTCTACTCAAATGTCATATTGACGAACAGTTTAATGTGTTAGAAATTAGACTCATAGATAGTCAATTTTATATGTAGCCCATCCCGTAATTCAAAGTATATTGGTAGAAACGCTCAGCTACATTTGACCTAAATGTCAGCATATTTGTGAATGTAACTTGTGATGACCATTGCAAACATTTTTTCCACAACTCGCTTGACTTCAAAACATAACACACGACTATGATATGACTAAAATAACTCATAGAATAACCTCCTTATAATGTTAATCACCCTAGTATCACCCCAAAAGTACATGTTATAACATTCTCAACTGGTCGACTTTTGACAAGACTTATTTTCTTAAATTCGTTTAGCTTCTAAGCCTTCCAACCCTCTTGGTACTTGTTATTAGTGATATTAAATATTTGTAACCTATATGGTAACATTATTAACTTACTTTATGTACTTTAAAAGATGATCTCATTTCTTAGCTTACATCAGTTTACTTACGACGTACTCTCATGTACAAAACATGGGGTGTAACATCATTCCCCCCTTTGGGACATTCGTCCTCGAATGTTGACTGATGCGCTTATCAGTCTCATAACCCATAGTTGTTACGCATATTTAATATTGTCCTTGCCATCTAGGTAACTGTTCTATGAATAAATCCATAGGCTAGGGCATTCCCCCCTTTAGGCTTCTTTCTCACACCACGACTCGTGGTAGGAATTCATTTCCAATCTCGTAACTATTGCTACCTTATGTCATGCAGCCTGTACGACTCTTTCTTTGTATGTGCACCTATGCAACTCTTCTGTCCTTTTTCCTCCATCTTTTAGCCAATCGCTAGGCCTCACTTTGTGAACATATACAGAACTATGACAAGTTGTGCTTCTAGGCATCTATAGGTGTACTGAAGTTCTTCGCTCGGTACTTGTCGAACTTATGACTATTGCTATATCTTGTTTCATAGCCTCGGTTAGATATGCTTATGGCTTAACTATATCTAGGTAGCTTATACTATACCACAACACTTACTTTCTTTATTATTACCAATGTATGCTACCCAACTCCAGGTTACTCTCTCGTTGCTTATCCTAAATGTATAAGTTTAAGTCCCGTAATGCTTCCTCATTAATGTTCATCTTAAGAATGACAACCTAATCTCATCTCATACTTTGCAACTTTTATCCGCCTATTATTGATTCACCTTAATGTTGATCTATAGTCTGCCACTGATTACTTGAAACCTCTTACATAATACATTGGCGTTAGGGCCCACGTCTCATCAGGGAACATTTGAAGGTATTTTCCTGATCCATCTAGGAATGATACAAAACTTGAATAACCATATGTTATAGCATCCCAATGTGATTCATCTTATGGGGGTAACCCAATCCCATCCAATTCATGAAATTACTTATCTTTGAATTATTACTCAATCCAAGGCCTAATAGTCATCCTCTTATCATTTATCACAAATACACTCTTATTCTCCTACCAAGGCAGCATTCCATCTCTTTTAAATGCTAATAGTCTCAAACTCCTCTGAGTTCATTCAGGCTATACACAACTTTCTATAACTTACGGAAACCATCAGCTCTATTGTTTTGATGTGCTTAACCCAGAGGCCTTACCTATTCTCGTCACCTTCTCAATTACCTCTTCTTATTCTTACTCTAGTCCACCTAAAACCATGTTGCTCTACCATACTTTAGCTTGCGACCTACACATATCTATTTATAGAACTCACAACCTTCCTTTAACTTTCTAGCACCATACATTTTCTTATGTTATTCTGGAACCTCAAGCGAAACATCACGCCATCTCTAGCTCTTCTGTACTCTCTTAAGTAGACCTCTTAGTACCTGGAAACCATAGGCTAGATGATATGCCTATGGTGGAGGTGTATCACAATACCATAATCCTAACACAAAGCGGCCCTACCGCCTCACCCCAATATATGCGGGTGGAGGTGTATCACAATAACACAATCCCAAACACAAAGCGGCCCTACCGTCTCACCCTAATATATGCGGGTGTAGGTGTATCACAGTATCATAATCCCAACATAAAGCGGCCCTACCATCTCACCCCAATATATGCGGGTGGAGGTGTATCACAATTCTACAATCCCAACACAAAGCGTCCCTTCCACCTCACCCCAATATATACAGGTGGAGGTGTAATCCCAATCACAATACCATATAAAAACTCAAAGAGACATAGTTTGTCATTACATTTACGGTCGTAATTTCTCATATAATTTGAATACTTCATGTTCATGCTCATGATGGAGAAACATAACTCGTTACATTAGAACATGCATGGCAAATCAATAAGTCGATTACAATGGCGCATGCCCCAAATACGCTATCCATAAGATTTATCGTCACTTAGCATAGGACATCCCTCTTCCACTACATTATATACTCTCTTGTCATCTAAAGGTCATTAGCTAAGTTCATGATTCTTGGAGACTTAACATAGAAGTCATTTACATACATTATTTCAGAAGCTTACAACTACAGTTGAAACCTTTAGGACATACACCACCTCATAATTCTCATTTAGGCAAACGGCCACACTTCATGTTCAAACCATCACTTACTTGTACTTGCCATGGGTGATCGTAGGACATCAAGAACATTTGAAATATTTAGGAACACCATAGCCTCTCCTCATGAGGGAATAAGAGCTTATAACACATTTGAAACATAATACGTTCATCTCATAACCTTTCACACCGTATATAACTTCACAATTTCTTTCAACTACTTATAACATCATTATTTCATTGGATCCTTTGGCCATACATATTATTCTTCATTCATGGCACTGTGGCCGTATATCATATTTCGNAGCTTGCGACCTACACATATCTATTTATAGAACTCACAACCTTCCTTTAACTTTCTAGCACCATACATTTTCTTATGTTATTCTGGAACCTCAAGTGAAACATCACGCCATCTCTAGCTCTTCTGTACTCTCTTAAGTAGACCTCTTAGTACCTGGAAACCATAGGCTAGATGATATGCCTANTACTTTCAAGGATTATCATCATAAACATCATCATATAGAATACTCTTGAAATACTTTTCCCCAATAGGGCAATACACAATTTCAACTCATGAATATGTAAGAATTCAAAACATATTAGAAATACCTACCAAGCATAGCATCAGTTAGAACAACAAAATTTGGACATGACTTGAGTACATAAGCTTTTGGATTATTCTATTTTCGGAGTCAATTTGGAATAGTTGAATCAAGGCACATTTCATAATATTCCACACATCATTTCATTTCATCGGTGCTATTGGCCACAAGTATAACTTTCATTCTTGGCACGATGTCCACACATTATATTCCCAACTCACTACTCTCACTTTCAAGCATCTTTATAGATTATCGACAAAAAATAATTTCTAATCACGAGTTTTAGTACACCTATGAGCAATTAAGAGTCTTAAGAACATTGAGACTTCTTAAACAATTTGGCATAATAGCCTTTACTTGAAACACTACTTGGAGTCATAACATTTTTATACCAAACTCATTCTTTGAACACATTCACGAAGAATAACATCATATGATAAGAGCATTCGGAACACATTTTGAACATATACCTTTCAACATAAAGCTTATTCGGAATCATTAATTTATAATGGATAACTCGGGACTTACGAGAACATCATGGGATTCAATTCTAGAAGAGAAGTTTAGCCAACATACCTCAAATTCGTCCCTTAATGATACTACAACGATCCACTGCACTAAGCAAATTCAATCTACAATAGCAATATCCAATGAGACCAATATTAGTAACAAATTCCATAATTTAGGCTATTTAGGCATTTTATCAAATACCTAGTAGGCATGAATCTCTACACCTTTATCCATAGAATTAGTTCATCCAATTACTACTATTTACCAACAATGTATCCCATCATCATTCTTAAACAATTCTTAACTTCTAACATCCCATACATGACCATCCATCCACACCCAACCAACAAAATTCCATCAAAAAATCACCATAGATTAGTTAGAGATGGTAGACATATCTCTTGTAGTGAGACTCTTGAAAATCCCAACTTATAGGGTTGTTGACCAATATAGGAATTTGAATGGAATTCTATGGATCTTCAAGATTAATCCTAGTTAATATAGGTATTTAGGAGTAGTAATCAACTCAAAATACTCCAAAAACATTACCTTGGTTCATGGGAGGGAAGTGTTGGACAGATTTCCCTTGATATGCAAGCCAAAGCTCAAAGAAATGGCTTAACCCCTCTCTCTACCCAGCCTTGGGGGTATTTAATGGGCTCCTACGTGCGCGTCCACGCACCTAGGCAAGTGGCCACGCATCTGGCCGCGCACACAAGGCAGAAACTCCCAAATATGCGTGGTTGTGCATCTGGACGTGCATATGACATAGGTTTAGTAAAATGTCCATAACTTTCAGTATACATATCCAAATGACAAACAGTTTGATGCGTTGGAAACTAGACTCAAAAAGATTTAATTTGATAGGTAGATCACCACCTAAGTTATTATATTGAGGGATTTCTGTTCATTTGAAGCGGGGTCTTGTGCCAATTAAAACATCCTTTCCACTTAATGTATCCAACTTGTGCCACACAAGTTCTTGCCATTCACAAAACTCCTTAGTATGTTCCAACACACCACAAAATGATGTGGCTCTATCCCGTATATCTCCTTTAATACTCAAATACTTTATTCCCAAATATCGTTCACTTTAAAATCTTAAATCATTAGGAACTTATTACGGGGCCTTATAGTTCCACAACAGGCAGCGTTGATCAGTGATAGCAATACACCCTCTCCTTAGCTGACTTAGTGAGCGCCACTTGTTTTCGGGGTCTTGTATCTTTTTTCATCTATGTATAAAGTTTTGAGGTATAGCCGGAGCCTTGTTGTCGGCACTATCATAGTACTCTTTTGTATCCGTCAGAGGCTCTGTAGACATAGCGTGGGTTGTATATTGGTGTTGGGAAAGTCAAACTAGAATGTTGTATTTGTATCACATGTTACACTTCTACATTATGAATGTGTAATAGAATATTTTAGAGACTTATAAATGATTTAACTAATGGCAATGAATTGGTGTCGCTCACATCATCTTCTCATGGTCTAAATAATGAAATATGTCTTCACCTTATTCATGGGTAAGTTCGGATAGAAAGCATCTAGCNAGCGAAACATCACGCCATCTCTAGCTCTTCTGTACTCTCTTAAGTAGACCTCTTAGTACCTGGAAACCATAGGCTAGATGATATGCCTATGGTGGAGGTGTATCACAATACCATAATCCCAACACAAAGCGGCCCTACCGCCTCACCCCAATATATGCGGGTGGAGGTGTATCACAATAACACAATCCCAAACACAAAGCGGCCCTACCGTCTCACCCTAATATATGCGGGTGTAGGTGTATCACAGTATCATAATCCCAACATAAAGCGGCCCTACCATCTCACCCCAATATATGCGGGTGGAGGTGTATCACAATTCTACAATCCCAACACAAAGCGGCCCTTCCACCTCACCCCAATATATACAGGTGGAGGTGTAATCCCAATCACAATACCATATAAAAACTCAAAGAGACATAGTTTGTCATTACATTTACGGTCGTAATTTCTCATATAATTTGAATACTTCATGTTCATGCTCATGATGGAGAAACATAACTCGTTACATTAGAACATGCATGGCAAATCAATAAGTCGATTACAATGGCGCATGCCCCAAATACGCTATCCATAAGATTTATCGTCACTTAGCATAGGACATCCCTCTTCCACTACATTATATACTCTCTTGTCATCTAAAGGTCATTAGCTAAGTTCATGATTCTTGGAGACTTAACATAGAAGTCATTTACATACATTATTTCAGAAGCTTACAACTACAGTTGAAACCTTTAGGACATACACCACCTCATAATTCTCATTTAGGCAAACGGCCACACTTCATGTTCAAACCATCACTTACTTGTACTTGCCATGGGTGATCGTAGGACATCAAGAACATTTGAAATATTTAGGAACACCATAGCCTCTCCTCATGAGGGAATAAGAGCTTATAACACATTTGAAACATAATACGTTCATCTCATAACCTTTCACACCGTATATAACTTCACAATTTCTTTCAACTACTTATAACATCATTATTTCATTGGATCCTTTGGCCATACATATTATTCTTCATTCATGGCACTGTGGCCGTATATCATATTTCGCTCTTTCATTTCTTTACTTTCAAGGATTATCATCATAAACATCATCATATAGAATACTCTTGAAATACTTTTCCCCAATAGGGCAATACACAATTTCAACTCATGAATATGTAAGAATTCAAAACATATTAGAAATACCTACCAAGCATAGCATCAGTTAGAACAACAAAATTTGGACATGACTTGAGTACATAAGCTTTTGGATTATTCTATTTTCGGAGTCAATTTGGAATAGTTGAATCAAGGCACATTTCATAATATTCCACACATCATTTCATTTCATCGGTGCTATTGGCCACAAGTATAACTTTCATTCTTGGCACGATGTCCACACATTATATTCCCAACTCACTACTCTCACTTTCAAGCATCTTTATAGATTATCGACAAAAAATAATTTCTAATCACGAGTTTTAGTACACCTATGAGCAATTAAGAGTCTTAAGAACATTGAGACTTCTTAAACAATTTGGCATAATAGCCTTTACTTGAAACACTACTTGGAGTCATAACATTTTTATACCAAACTCATTCTTTGAACACATTCACGAAGAATAACATCATATGATAAGAGCATTCGGAACACATTTTGAACATATACCTTTCAACATAAAGCTTATTCGGAATCATTAATTTATAATGGATAACTCGGGACTTACGAGAACATCATGGGATTCAATTCTAGAAGAGAAGTTTAGCCAACATACCTCAAATTCGTCCCTTAATGATACTACAACGATCCACTGCACTAAGCAAATTCAATCTACAATAGCAATATCCAATGAGACCAATATTAGTAACAAATTCCATAATTTAGGCTATTTAGGCATTTTATCAAATACCTAGTAGGCATGAATCTCTACACCTTTATCCATAGAATTAGTTCATCCAATTACTACTATTTACCAACAATGTATCCCATCATCATTCTTAAACAATTCTTAACTTCTAACATCCCATACATGACCATCCATCCACACCCAACCAACAAAATTCCATCAAAAAATCACCATAGATTAGTTAGAGATGGTAGACATATCTCTTGTAGTGAGACTCTTGAAAATCCCAACTTATAGGGTTGTTGACCAATATAGGAATTTGAATGGAATTCTATGGATCTTCAAGATTAATCCTAGTTAATATAGGTATTTAGGAGTAGTAATCAACTCAAAATACTCCAAAAACATTACCTTGGTTCATGGGAGGGAAGTGTTGGACAGATTTCCCTTGATATGCAAGCCAAAGCTCAAAGAAATGGCTTAACCCCTCTCTCTACCCAGCCTTGGGGGTATTTAATGGGCTCCTACGTGCGCGTCCACGCACCTAGGCAAGTGGCCACGCATCTGGCCGCGCACACAAGGCAGAAACTCCCAAATATGCGTGGTTGTGCATCTGGACGTGCATATGACATAGGTTTAGTAAAATGTCCATAACTTTCAGTATACATATCCAAATGACAAACAGTTTGATGCGTTGGAAACTAGACTCAAAAAGATTTAATTTGATAGGTAGATCACCACCTAAGTTATTATATTGAGGGATTTCTGTTCATTTGAAGCGGGGTCTTGTGCCAATTAAAACATCCTTTCCACTTAATGTATCCAACTTGTGCCACACAAGTTCTTGCCATTCACAAAACTCCTTAGTATGTTCCAACACACCACAAAATGATGTGGCTCTATCCCGTATATCTCCTTTAATACTCAAATACTTTATTCCCAAATATCGTTCACTTTAAAATCTTAAATCATTAGGAACTTATTACGGGGCCTTATAGTTCCACAACAGGCAGCGTTGATCAGTGATAGCAATACACCCTCTCCTTAGCTGACTTAGTGAGCGCCACTTGTTTTCGGGGTCTTGTATCTTTTTTCATCTATGTATAAAGTTTTGAGGTATAGCCGGAGCCTTGTTGTCGGCACTATCATAGTACTCTTTTGTATCCGTCAGAGGCTCTGTAGACATAGCGTGGGTTGTATATTGGTGTTGGGAAAGTCAAACTAGAATGTTGTATTTGTATCACATGTTACACTTCTACATTATGAATGTGTAATAGAATATTTTAGAGACTTATAAATGATTTAACTAATGGCAATGAATTGGTGTCGCTCACATCATCTTCTCATGGTCTAAATAATGAAATATGTCTTCACCTTATTCATGGGTAAGTTCGGATAGAAAGCATCTAGCACGCTTGCTTGACCGGGTTATCGCAGTTAAGTGCCGGTCGAGCTCCCTGAGGTCGGGTCGTGACAATGAGAGAGTCTATAGTCGAGTGAAAGAAAAGACGATAGGAGAGAGGCCTTAAGATAATAAAAGAGTATAAGCTAAAATATCATATCCTAATTTTGAGAAATGAGTTGGTGACTCCAACATGATTACTAGAAGGCTAAGTAAGACCACCAGAGTAATAGAAATTAGTATGGGCTAGTAAATAAGAAAAAAATCGAACATGATTTAGGGACCGAAGGATTTGATAATATTCGGCATAGTGAGAATTCTAGAGATCGTGTTTCGGCAATGATAGAATGGACAACGGAAGAATAACCTTTAAAGGACATTCAGGAAGACGCTTCCTAAAAGCAAGCACTATGAGCAGAGTTAAGCTTAAGGAACTATGTGAGCGAATTACACTAGGCATCACCCTAATGCATAAGAAATTCAGTTATCCTTGGTACATAAGGGTTACCGCAAGGTGAGTAAGATCTGTGAAGATATGAAAAGAATCCAAATATGAAGAGGTAACTATGGAATAGCAAAGGAAGAATGTGGTAAAAAGGCGAAAGGAATGAGATTGCATTTATTCAGATCCTACAGATATGTTACTACTCCGGAACATTATGGAAGCACGACGTCTGGAAGAGGCAGTAAGGGTTCCTGCCCAGTATGTTATTGATAAATAAGTGTGAATGAACACTTGATACATAAGGAGCCAGTGCAAGAGGTAAGTTAAGACAAATAAAGTAACACAAGAGAGATTACGTGGAATACAAATATGAGAATGGACCAACAAGTGGTTAGTAGTTGATGCAGGAAGAGTCTAGTTATGGCAAGACAAAGGGATGCAGATTACTCAACAGATCGTGCAAGATTAACTTAGTGAACCCCAGCATAGCGAATTCAGTCTCATAGATACAACAACGTAATCCTTGAGAAATATTCCGATAGGAGTTGAGATAGTTCAAGGTACCGTATAAGTGTTACGGAAATAAAAGAGAGTGCCACAGGGAACACAGTCAAAATTTGAGTTCAGAAGCAACCCTACGAGCACAGGAGCGCGAAGGTATGTAACTAAGGATAATTATAGGCGAGTAAGAATATCAAAAAAAATATGTCTGGTATACGATGTAATAATCTTGTTGCATTACAAGAGTCATGGGATCTCCCCTAAGTACTACAACGAAAGACTTGCAGAGGAAATAAGGAAGAAGGCTTCAACCTAAGCATAGTAAGTTGAAGAAGAAATGGTCTTGTAACAACAGTCTCACTACAAAATTGTATGACCTCTATGAGAAAGTTGCACCCATCGTGACTAATGAGCGGGAAGTAAAATCAAAAGTAACATATCAGATCATATGAGTTGCATGAAATTCCAATATACGTGGGCAGTAAGATAAGTCAAGTCTTCATGCAACAAGTGGCAGAACGACCAGGAAAAGTAATTGCTTAGCTAAGAAGGCAAGAAAGGAATTATTCGATCAAGCTAAGCTACTGTTATTAAGCTGTCCAATGGCGCACCAAATCTGGAATTCTTGAGAACGTTGCTGCCAAAGTTTTTTGGCGTGAAACGTCACAGCTTACTCGGTCTACTTGCACAAAGACAACTTCTTTTGCATCTCGATCAATATGAAGATTTTTTCGTTGTACTAGCACGTAGTGTGAATTATTTCTCATACAATGGCAAGGAATACCAAGTTAGATTTTTCCATTGACTATTGGTTTCAATCCTAACGAGGAAACTTCAATGGCTGCTGTTTGGATTTTCTTACCAAGCTTATTTCCAGATTTGTTTGCTCGTGGTTCCTTAATGTCCATAGCTGCTGCTGTTGGGAGGCCAATTACAGTGGATAAGGCAACGCAGGTGAGGTCGAGACCAAGTACGACTAGAGTTAGGGTGATTGTGGACTTGTTGGACAAGCTTTGGAACAAAATTAAAATTCAAAGTATCGACAAAAAAACGGGAAAAATTATTGATGTACTGCAGGAGGTGGTGTATGATAATTTGTCATTATATTGTTCTCATTGTAAGCACCAAGGCCACGATGAGAGTTCATGTCGACAGCTCGTCGCAGAAAATAATGAGAATGATCAAGTTGATGAAGGTGTTGATGATAAATACAAAGGTGATTTGAGGCAGCTGCTGAATGAAAGGAGAGGTATGACAAAAGGTGAAAACGCAGCTGGAGATCAATTCGATTCAGATGGAAATACCTATGTCACATCTGTAGATGCTCATGTGTTAAACGTTCCTCATGCGAATCATGCACATAAAGAAGTGCAGAGGAATATGAACACTGCTCAAGGTCTAGGTGAGGTTGGGCAAAAATTAGGGTGTGTAGGTGTGGAGCAGATAAAGAAAAAGCCAATTGGAGATGATGAGAGATTGAAGGATATCCCTGCTTCCATAGTTTTCGCAAGAATGAATATAGCTACTGCTGCTTCTTTAAAGGCTGTTACTGATCGGGATGTTACTTCAAACAAGCTTGATGTGGTTCCACATGTCGCTGGGGCATCTGGGATTCAAATTGGTAATGATCGAGTGAAGTTTCATGATCAACGAGCTGCTAAAATTATAGGTTCTAAATCTACTGTTGTGACTGATAAGGGACAAGAACAGGTAGATGTATTGGCTTTGGAGTGTGCAGCTACTACAGGTTCTAA
>AWOL01S0081742.1:6516-18725 GCA_000715115.1 Nicotiana otophora | reverse complement strand
GTAATATGATTAACTTACTTTGCAAACTTTTCAAATATGATTTCATTTATGAGCTTACATCGATTGACTTATGACGACTCGTACGTACGAAAACATGGGTTGTAACAGTTTGGTGGGCCTTATGGAGAGTGTGGCCCAAAACGGTACCTTTCTGGTGGAACCAACTATTTTTGGGGTTGGGGGAGGAGCAAAGACTCCCACTACTCACACGCCGGAGTAGATAGCTCCATCGTAGCAGACTCCTGCAGCCCCGCTAGTTAGGGTAGTTCAGCCGGTTGTTGCGGCACAGGCCGGTGATAGGTCTGTCATGGTATTCTAAGGCTTTATTGAGATTGGACAAGTTTACTAAGCTCTTTCCAGTTCACTTCAGTGGTGCACCTTCTAAGGAACTAGAGGATTATCTTTATCACTGCCACGAGGAACATGGGTATAGTTGAGACCAATGGGGTCGACTTTGTTGTGTTTCAGATGACGGGTTCCGCCAAGAGATGGCGGAGAGATCATATGTTGACCAGACCAACTAGGTCACCTGCACTTACTTGGGATAAATTCTCATAACTATTTCTAGAGACGTTCCTCCCTGTCACACTGAGGGAGGATTACCGCAAGTAGTTTGAGCATTTCCAGCATGGCAGTATGACTGCCACCCAGTACGAGACTCGATTTGTGGACGTAGCTCGCCATGCCACTATCCTTATTCCTACTGAGAAGGAGTGGGTGAGGATATTTATTGAGGGGCTCACTTACACTCTCAGGCTTAAGATGCCCAAAGAGACATGGAGTGATATTCCTTCTAGAGGGTCATTGATATTTCCAGACGTTTCAAGTTGGTTAGTGCTCAGGAGAGGGGGTCGGTATCAGATAAGAGGACCCGTTATTCCAGTGGTATCAGTGGTGCCTCATCTGGAGGCAGGGGTGCTTTTGGTAGAGGCCATCCTCCTAGGCCATTTCATTCAGCGCTTCAAGCATCTCACATTGCTTCTAGGGGTCGTGGTCCTTATGTACCTTATTCTGGGTAGCCAGCCTATAGTGCACCATCAGTTCCTATCAGTACGCCTCCAATACAGAGCTATCACCGTGGTTATCTAGACCGTTCAGGTCAACTTTAGTTCCAGCAGCCATAACAACAGTATGGGTGTTTTGAGTGTGGTGGTTTTGGGCACATCCGGAGGTCATGTCCGAGGTTATTGGGTGGCATTCTACAAAAGAGTTCTTGTGCCATAGTTCAGTCATCAGTTGCTCCACCACCCGCTCAACCAACCAGGGGTAGGGGTCAGGCAACCAGAGGGGGGGTCAGGCCGTTAGAGGTGGAGGTCAGGCCATTAGAGGGGGAGGCCAGCCATCTAGAGGCCATCCTAGAGATGTAATTCAGAGTGGTAGATCCCAACCCTGATGTTATGCTTTCCCAGCTAGGCCTAAGACCGAGGCATCTAACGTCGTTATCACAAGTATTGTTCCTGTTTGCCATAGAGATGCTTCAGTTCTATTTGATCCGGGATCTACTTACTCCTATGTGTCATCCTATTTTGTTGCATATCTGGTTGTGCCTCATGATTCTTTGAGTGCTTCTATGTATGTGTTCACGCATGTGAGTGATTCTATTATCGTAGATCGTGTCTATCGCTCGTGTGTGGTTATTATTTGAGATATTGAGACTAGTGTAGACCTTCTAATTCTTGATATGGTAGATTTTGATGTCATATTAGATATGGATTGACTGTCACCTTATCATACTATATTTGACTATCGCGCCAAGACGGTGACCCTAGCCATGCCTGGGTTGCCTCGATTAGAATCGAGGGGGACTCTTAGCCACTCTACCAGCAGAGTTATTTCTTATGTGAAGGCTCGACGTATGGTCGAGAAGGGGTATTTAGCCTATTTGGCCTATGTTCGCGATTCTAGTGCGGAGGTTCCATCCATGGATTCAGTGCTAGTTGTTAGTGAGTTTCCAGAGGTGTTTCCTGTAGACCTGTCGGGTATGCCACCCGACAAGCATATTGATTTCTGTATTGATTTGGCTCCGGGAACTCAACCCATTTCTATTCCACCATATCGTATGGCCCTGCCGGAGTTGAAAGAGTTGAAGGAACTGTTGCAAGATTTGCTTGATAAGGGCTTCATTAGACCCAGTGTCTCACCCTGGGGTACGCCTGTATTGTTCGTGAAGAAGAAGGATGGGTCGATGAGGATGTTTATAGACTATCGGTAGTTGAACAAAGTCACTATCAAGAACAAGTATCTGTTATCGAGGATTTATGACTTATTTCATCAGCTTCAGGGTGCCAAAGTGTTTTCGAAGATTGATTTGAGGTTTAGCTACCATCAGTTGAGAATTAGGGCATCTGAAGTTCCTAAGATGGTTTTTCGTACTCGGTACGGGCATTATGAGTTTCTAGTGATGTCATTTGGGTTGACAAATACCCCATCTGCATTTATAGATTTGATGAACTGGGTGTTCAAACCCTATTTCAATTCTTTTGTGGTTGTATTCATTGATGACATCTTGATCTACTCCCGCATCGAGAGGAGCATAGGCAACATCTTTGGATTGTACTTCAGACTCTGAGAGATAGCCAGTTATATGACATGTTTTCAAAGTGTGAGTTTTTGGTTAGACTCAGTTGCCTTTTCTGGGCACGTCGTATCGGCAAAGGGCATAAAGGTGGATCCTAAGAATATTGAGGCAGTTCAGAACTGGCCTAGTCCCACTTCGGCTATAGAGATCCGGAGTTTCCTGGGTTTGGCGGGTTATTATCGCCGGTTTGTGAAGGGATTTTCATCTATAGCATCCCCATTGACCAGATTGACCCAGAAGGGTGACCCATTCAAATAGACAGACGAGTATGAGTTGATCTTTCAGAAGCTCAAGACCATTTTGACTATGGCGCCAGTGTTAGTGCTGCCTACCAGTTCAGGATCTTACATGGTGTGTTGTGATGCATCTCCTGTTGGGCTCGCTGCAGTATTGATGCAGGATGGCAAGGTGATCGCATATGCGTCACAGCAGCTGAAGGTTCATGAGAAGAATTACTAGGTTCATAACTTAGAGTTGGCAACCATTGTTCACGCCTGAAGATTTGGAGGCATTATCTTTACGGCGTGTCGTACGAGGTATTCACGGATCATCGGTGTCTACAGTATTTGTTCGAGCAAAAGGATCTCAACTTGAGATAGAGGAGGTGGTTGGAGTTGTTGAAAGACTATGATATCACCATTTTGTATCACCCCGGGAAGGCCAATGTGGTGGCTGAGACCTTGAGTAGAAAAGCTATAAGTATGTGCAGCCTTGCATACATTCCAGTTGGAGAGAGACTGTTTGTATCAAATGTTTAGGCCTTTGCCAATTAGATGTTTCAGAGCCCAGTCATGTTCTAGTCGGTACAGTCACTCGGTCTTCCTTATATGAGCTCATCAGAGAGCGACAATATGATTATCCTCATTTGCTTGTCCTTAAGGACACGATGCAGCATAGTGGTGCCAAGCAGGTTACGGTTGGAGATGATGGTGTTTTGAGGATGTATGGCCGTATTTGTGTGCCCAGTGTGGATGGACTTTGTGAGTTGATCCTTGAGGAGGCCCACAGTTCCCAGTATTCTATTCATCCTAGTGCCACTAAGATGTATCAGGACTCGCAGCAGCATTATTGGTGGAGAAGGATATAGTTGTATATGTAGCTCCGTGTCTAAATTGTCAACAAGTAAAGTACAAGTATCAGAGGCCTAGTGGTTTGCTTCAGAAGTTAGAGATTTCTAAGTGAAAGTGGGAGCGTATCACTATGAATTTTGTTGTTGTACTCTCACAGACTCATATGAAGTTCGACGCGGCATGGGTCACTGTGGATAGGTTGACCAGGTCAGCACAAGTCATTCCAATGGTAGATACCTATTCTTCAGAGCGGTTAGCTGCGATCTACATCCGTGAGATCATCCATATTCACGGTGTGCCCGTGTATATTATTTCTAATTGAGGTACGTAGTTCACCTCGCACTTCTGGAGGGTAGTACAGTGTGAGTTGGGCATGAATGTTGAGTTGAGCACATCATTTCATCCCCAGACGGACGGACAGTCTGAACGCACTATTCAGATATTAGAGGATATGCTTAGCGCTTGTGTTATGGATTTCGGGGGTTCTTGGGACCAATTATTACCACTTGCGGAGTTTTCTTATAACAACAGCTACCAGCATTCAAATGAACCCATATGAGGCATTATACGAGGGGCGGTGTCGTTCACCAGTTGGATGATTCGAGCCGGGGAAAGCTCGGTTGTTGGGTACAGACTTGGTACAGGATTCCTTAGATAAGGTCAAGACTATTCAGGATCGACTTCGCACTGCTTAGTATAGGCAGAAGATTTATGCCGACCATAGAGTTCGTGATGTTGCATTCATGATCTGAGAGAGGGTGTTGCTCTGGGTTTCACCTATGAAGGGTGTGATGAGGTTCGAAAAGAAGGTAAGTTGAGCCCTAGGTATATCGGGCCCTTTGAGGTTCTTGAGAGAGTGGGTGAGGTGGCCTACAAGCTCGTATTGCCACGTAGTTTATCAACAGTTCATCCGGTGTTCTATGTTTCCATGCTCCGGAAGTATCACGGTGATCTGTCCCGTGTGTTAGATTTCAGCTCAGTCCAATTGGACAATGATTTGACTTATGAGGAGGAGCACGTGGCTATTCTAGCCCGGCAGGTCCAACAGATGAGGCCTAAGAGTTAACTTTAAGTTCGAGTGCAGTGGAGAGGTTAGCCGATCGAGGCATCCACCTAGGAATCTGAGTCGAACATGCAGAGTAGATATCCACACAGTTTTACCGGTCCAAGTACTTTTCTATGTCCTTTCGAGGACGAACGTTTGTTTTAGAGATGAAGAATGTGATGACCCGATAGGTCATCTAAAGTTATAACCCTTAATTCTGTGTTTTGAAACCTCAAATAGTTCCTTTTAGCATTCCTCAATTTGCGTGTGCAGTCTGTATCTTTTTCTGAAAGGCTTTTATGTGAAATATTGATTAAAATGTGAATTTATGACTTAAAAGTTCATTCGAGTTAACTCCAGTCAACATTTTGAGCAAACAGACTTGGATCCGTGTTTTGACGGTCCTGGTGGATCTGTGTCATGATTTGGGACTTGGGTGTATGTCCGGAATCTAATTCAGAGGTCCCTAGTTCGAGTTATCGCAATCTGTTGAAATTTGAAGTTTGAAGTTTTAAAGAATTAATAAGTTTGACTTTGTTGGTACCTAGTCCGGATTTTGGTTACAGAACTTGGTATAGGTGCATTACTGTATTTATGACATGTTTGCAAAATTTGGTGCAAAACGTAATTGAAATGTCGTGATTCAGACGTCTGGTTGAAAAATTGAAAGTTTTTAAGTTTCTTTGAAAAATTCATTTGTTTTGGTGTCTGTTTCGTAGTTTAGGTGTTATTGTGGTGTCTTAATCGTGCGATCAACTTCATATGATGTTTTTGGAATTCTGTGCATGTTTGGTTTAGATCCCCGAGGGCTCGGGTGAGTTTCGGATAGGCTTCGGAGTGATTTTGGACTTAGAAGCATACTTGGTGAAACTTGTTTCTAGTGCAGGCCTTAGACCTCACAATTGTGAAGTCTCGTTTCGTATTTGCGATGTTTCAGTGCCTCTATGAGGTTCACAATTGTGAACAATTACTGCGCAAATACGAAGTGGGGATGGGTCAACAGAGTTCGCATTTTCCATCAAAATGGTCGCAATTGCGAGAAGTCCAAGTTCGCATTCGCGAACAAACCATCGCAATTGCGATGGCAACAAAGTGTGAAATCTTTGCATTTGCAAAGGATATTTTGCATTTGTGGGGTTCGCAATTGCGAACCCCGGGTCGCGATTGTGACATTTGCGCCTGGACATAAGAAGGGAAAAAAGGATTTTAGCTGATTCTCTCAAATTCTCAACCCTAAACACACTAGAGGCGAATTTTGCAAAAGCTTTTCTTCCTCAATTTATTGGTAAGTGAGTCTAACCTACTTTATTTCAATTACCCACTACATTTTATAAGATTTCAACCTTAAATCTAGGATTTTCATGGTAGAAATTAGGGATTTGGGTAGAATTAAGAATTTTTGTAAAATTGGGATTTAGGCCTCGAATGAGCTCGGATTACGAATTGAATTGCACAACCGGGCTCGAGGGTGAATGGGTGATCGGGTTTTGGTCTGAACCTCGAGTTTTGACAAAGCGGACCCGGGGTTTGACTTTTGTTGACTTTTTCAATAATGATCTAAATTGAACCTCTTTCATTCGTGAGTTGTTTCTAAAGCTTAATTTGAATCGTTTGGTTAATAAATTACTAGATTTTGGTTGATTTGGAGGCTTGAGCAGAAGGCAAGGTCGTGATTGAATTTTGAGTGAATTGCGGAGTGAGGTATCGGGTTTAACTTTGATTTGAGAGAATTAGGAACCCTTGAGTTATGTGCCGTGTGAAATTCATGTGTTGCGGCATATATGCGAGGTGACGAGTCTACATACGTCACCAAAATACTTGTTTCCCTATTTGTCCCATATTTCATGAATTATTTCATTGCATACCTTAATCGTTACATGTTTTAATTGCTTCCTATGCCTTATTTGCTACTTGTCACTTATTATTCTCATGTGAAGAATGTTAGATTCTCCCGTGCTTCCATGATATACTACGACAACTTGAAATGACTTATTTGTACGCTTAGTTGTCATTTATTTGAATTGTCTTGCTGTTTTGTATTCATTATGGTATATTCTTAATTTGAGATGAGACTCCCTTTCTGTTTCCGTTTCATATCCATTAATCGTAGAGGACTCTTGTGATTTGAATTATTAAATAAATGCACTTATCAAGTTATGAATATTGTACGATGGGATCGGGTTATGCGCCACAACAGGTGAAATAAGGGTGGATCGATATGGTGAAATAAGAGTGAATTTATATTGATACGGTGGGATCGGGTTACACATCGCAATAGGTGAAGTAAGGGTGGATTGATATAGTGAAATAATGGTGAATTTATATTGATATGGTGGGATCGGGTTGAGCGCCGTAACATGTGAAATAAGGGTGGATTGATATGGTGAAATAAGGGTAAATTATGATATTGATTCGACAAGGTGGGTTGCTCTGATGGTAAGCACCCTCCACTTCCAACCAAGAGGTTGTGAGTTCGAGTCACCCCAAGAGCAAGGTGGGGAGTTCTTGGAGGGAAGGATGCCGAGGGTCATTTGGAAACAGCCTCTCTACCCCAGGGTAGGGGTAAGGTCTGCGTACACACTACCCTCCCCAGACCCCACTAGTGGGATTATACTGGGTTGTTGTTGTTGTTGTTGTATTCTGATCATATGGTGGGATCGGGTTGAGCGCCGTAACATGTGAAATAAGGGTGGATTGATATGGTGAAATAAGGGTAAATTATGATATTGATTCGACAAGGTGGGTTGCTCTGATGGTAAGCACCCTCCACTTCCAACCAAGAGGTTGTGAGTTCGAGTCACCCCAAGAGCAAGGTGGGGAGTTCTTGGAGGGAAGGATGCCGAGGGTCATTTGGAAACAGCCTCTCTACCCCAGGGTAGGGGTAAGGTCTGCGTACACACTACCCTCCCCAGACCCCACTAGTGGGATTATACTGGGTTGTTGTTGTTGTTGTTGTATTCTGATCATATGGTGGGATCGGGTTGAGCGCCGTAACATGTGAAATAAGGGTGGATTGATATGGTGAAATAAGGGTAAATTATGATATTGATTCGACAAGGTGGGTTGCTCTGATGGTAAGCACCCTCCACTTCCAACCAAGAGGTTGTGAGTTCGAGTCACCCCAAGAGCAAGGTGGGGAGTTCTTGGAGGGAAGGATGCCGAGGGTCATTTGGAAACAGCCTCTCTACCCCAGGGTAGGGGTAAGGTCTGCGTACACACTACCCTCCCCAGACCCCACTAGTGGGATTATACTGGGTTGTTGTTGTTGTTGTTGTATTCTGATCATATGGTGGGATCGGGTTGAGCGCCGTAACATGTGAAATAAGGGTGGATTGATATGGTGAAATAAGGGTAAATTATGATATTGATTCGACAAGGTGGGTTGCTCTGATGGTAAGCACCCTCCACTTCCAACCAAGAGGTTGTGAGTTCGAGTCACCCCAAGAGCAAGGTGGGGAGTTCTTGGAGGGAAGGATGCCGAGGGTCATTTGGAAACAGCCTCTCTACCCCAGGGTAGGGGTAAGGTCTGCGTACACACTACCCTCCCCAGACCCCACTAGTGGGATTATACTGGGTTGTTGTTGTTGTTGTTGTATTCTGATCATATGGTGGGATCGGGTTGTGCGCCACATCATATATTTATTTATTATTATTGATATTTATATGGTGGAATAAGGAAGGATTGTATTGTACGGACTACGGTGGGATCGAGTTGTGCGCCACAACAATTTATGTAATTCTATTCCTTATTGTGTTGTGTTGGCTTCGATGCTTCCATATGAGACTCTAAGGATTAGTATTTCTGGCATTCACTGGGTTTCGTAGAGGATTGAGTTATTATATTAAGTTAACTGCCTTATTTTGTTTCCGTATTTTCCTTTCCTGTCATTACTTTATACTATATACAGGTTATATTGTAAGTAACCTGCCTTAGCCTCGTCACTACTTTGTCGAGGTTAGACTCGACACTTACATAGTACATGGGGTCGATTGTACTCATACTACACTCTGCACTTCTTGTGCAGATTTTGGAGTCGGTCTCAGTGGCAGTCAGTAGCGTGCTCAGGTTGACTATCCACGGGGAGACTTGAGGTAAAGCTGCTCGACGTTCGCAGGCCTGAAGTCCCCTCCCACTTTATCTTAGTTGTGTATTTTCCTTTCAGACAACTTTACTTTTATTCAAACCTTTATCTATAGTATTCTAGTTGTTCGTGCACTTGTGACACCAGATTCAGGTTGTAGTAGAGATTTAAGTTGTTATGTTTTCCGCTCCTTACTTCGGAATTTATTTTAGTTATTTTGGTTTCTCATTTATTATTTAATTTGAATTGTTTAAAATGGATAAATTATTCTAACGTTGGCTTGCCTAGAAAGTGAAATGTCAGGCACCATCACTGTCCCGATGGTGGAATTTCCCGGTCATGACAATATGTTGGGTTTGAATCACCCTCTATTATTCGCTATCTTGAACCATTGACGGGAGATTGTGTGAAAAGTTTCCCACAATTAGGGAAAGAGAAAAAGGAAATCAAAAGAGAAATTGTGTGAAAAGTTTCCCACAATTAGGGAAAGAGAAAAAGGAAATCAAAAGAGAAATTGTGTGAAAAGTTTCATTATTATCTCATTTTGATCCACGTACCCCTGTATATAATCAGGAGGTCCAGAAGATTATCCATTTACAGAATATAGCAAATCAAATGTCATATGCATTTACTGATTTGAAAATGATAACTAAGTCACCTATACCTGCAGAGAATGTGTCTATCCTAATTGATGTCCCAGCAGGACCATCTACTAGCATGAGAGCTAGTGAACCTAAAATATGCATGAAGCGTGGTAGGCCTTTGGGTTCTAAGGATAGAAATCCTCGGAAAAGAAAATCGACAAATGATCAAAATAATACTATGAAGGGATATCTTGAAGAGACCTAAGGTCTGATTAGTTCTGAGATTCCTAAAGAAATAAATGAACCCGAGACTCAAGTGAGTGAGGAACTTTTAATAAGTTCTACTGGTGATGGAATTAATTTAAATCGATATGAAATAGTGGTGGATAATATTTTTGCATATAATGTTGCACTTAACATTATGCATGATAGTGAGGATCTTGAACCCCGATCTGTCGAAGAATGTCGACAAAGATCTGATTGGCCAAAATGGCAAGAGACAATTAAATTAGAATTGAACGCACTTGCTAAAAGAGAGGTCTTTGGACCAGTAGTCCAAACACCTGCTGGTATAAAACTAGTTGGTCATAAATGAGTTTTTGTGCGAAAAACGAATGATAAAAAGAAATTGAAAGATACAAAGCTCGCCTTGTCGTACAAGGATTCTCACAACGACCTGAAGTCGATTTTGATGAAACATACTCACCTGTTATGGATGTCATAACATTTCGATATCTCATCAGTTTAGCCCTACACGAAAGGCTTGAAATACATCTAATGGATGAAGTTACAACTTACCTGTACGGGTCACTTGATAATGAAATTTATATGAGAATCCCTAAAGGATTTAAAATGGCTGAAGCAAATTCAAAATCTCGAAAAATGTATTCAATCAGATTACAAAGATCTTTGTACGATTTAAAGTAATCTGGGTGCATGTGGTATAATCGCCTCAGTGAATATTTGCTGCAAGAAGGTTACATAAATGATATTATTTGTCCATGTATTTTTATAAAGAAAATGACATCAGAATTTGCTATACTTGCTGTTTATGTTGATGATATAAATCTTGTTGGAACTCCGGAAGAGCTCCAAAAGGAAATTGAATATCTTAAGAAAGAATTTGAGATGAAAGATGTAATGACCCAACCGGTCATTTTAACTTTTAGAAACCCATTCCCTAAAATATAACTCCCTGAACATGTTTTTATTAATTTATGACTCGCGAGGATGGTTGGTTCGGGATTTGGAAGTGTGTGGGTTGAAATCGGAACACTTGGTTTCTTAACTTAGCTTTAAATGGACAAGTTTGACTTCGGTCAATATTTTGAGAAAATGACCCCGGAATCGGGATTTGACAGTTCCAATAAGTTCATATGATGATTTTGGACTTGGGTGAATGTCCGAATCGGATTTTTGATAACTCGGGAGCGTTTTGACGCTTAATAGTAAAAATTAACTATTTGAAGGTTTAAAATTCTTTAAATTTGGGTTGGGGGAGGTTTTTGAGTAATTGAAGTCCGTTTGGAATTCCGAGTTTGGGAATAGTTCCGTATAGTGATTTAAGGCTTGCACACAAAATTTCGTGTCATTCTAAGTAGTTTAAATATTTTTCGGCGCATTGGAAGTAAATTAAAGAACTTGAAATTCTTAAGTTTGAATCAATTTGGTTTTGGGAATGATTCTTAGATTTGATGTTGTTTTGCGTATTTTGAGAGTTCGAACGAGTCCTCTTTATGATTTCAAATCTGTTGGTATATTCGGGAGGGCCCCGGGGGGTCCTGAGTGTTAACCGGATGAGGCTCGGACCAATTTTGGGAAATTGAGCAAGGACTGAAGCTCCCAGCTACTGTCATATTTGCACCTGCGCTTGGACAGCCGCAGGTGCGAGCTCGCAGGTGCGAGCCACCAATCGCAGGTGCAAAAGAGAGGAGCCTGCCCAGCCATCGCAGATGCAGAGTAATTTGGCGCACCTGCGAATGCGCAGGTGCGAATGTCTTGTGCGTAGAAGTGGAGGGATGTGCAGGTGTGAAGGAATGGGCGCACCTGCGCTTGCGCAGAAGCGAGCTCTTTTTTCAAAGGTGCGGAACCAGGAAAAGAGGGAAAATGCGCACCTGCGAGGAATTTCCACAGGTGCGAAAGCCGCATGTGCGGTACCTCTTCCGCATGTGCGAAAATCACTGTTGGGCAGAATGGCTAAAAGTTGGGGCTCAGACATTTTGAGCCCATTTTTCCTCCATTTTCGGGGGATTTCAAAGTTTTTGAGAAGGGGATTTCAACTAGCAATTTAAAGGTAAGTTAATTTCATACCCCTTGAGTTAAATACATAGATTATAGGTGGATTATAACTAGTAAATCTTAGAAATCAAAAATTTAGATGAAAAGCCTAGATTGTTATAAAAGTGAGATTTTAACCACAAAAATAGTTATGAAATTGGGTAGAAATTATATATTTAAGTTCTTGAGATTATGAGTAATTTTTTCATCCGAACATTTCCAGAATCCGAGCACGTGGGCCCGGAGGTAAATTTTAGGAATTTTACCATTTTGGATAAGGTAATTTATTTAATAGATAAATTTCAAATCATTTAGCATATATTAATTATTTTGTATAATATTTGGATAGTTTTGGATTTTCGGAGTCGAATCGAGAATTCAACGCGACGTGGTAATCGGAAAGTGGACTTTGAGACGAGTTAAGTCTCTTGTCTAATCTTGTGAGGGGGAAATTACCTCATAGGGATTAAATTGAATAATTGTTGCTAAATTGCGGGGGCTACGTACGCACGAGGTGACGAGAGTACGTGCGTAGCTACTATTAATGCTAAAGTCCGGGTAGTTTAGGACTCA
>AWOL01S0081739.1:0-39473 GCA_000715115.1 Nicotiana otophora | reverse complement strand
CTTGAACAGGCGAATAAGAAGTCGACAGATTCTTATGAGTAATATCAACCCTGTCAATCAACAACCTAGATAAATCAATTAGTCATTTTAAGTCAAGAATGCAACACGATTGTGAGTTAACCCGTAACCCTGGAATATCCTTCTCTACTGATTGTTATCCGAAATTGCTTAACTATTTTGGTTGATCATTACTTTATAATTTTTAGGTATTAAATTAGTAAATTATCTATTTTGTGAGAAATATTTTGAATCAATAAGGCATTTGAGTTAGAATCAGTCGAAAGTTAATCAAAGGTCTTAGTGGGAGCGATACTCTACTCATTACTCTATTACTTGACGACCACGTATATTTGCGTGAGTGTGCGTTTGTACCCCAACACCAATGAAACAAAGAGGCGAGAACAAGATGTTGAGATGAGTGGTAAATCCTTTTAATAATAAACGTCATGGGAGTATCGTTTATCCATAGATGAAGGGTAGGTCAGAACAACATAACCCCAAAACTACATGTGCCGGTGTATGAGTGATTGAGGGGTAAAAATCCCCATGTTAATGTGATGAGATTGTTTTCCCTTAAATGGGATGAGATTATTGCTAGCGAGATGTGATGTGATGTCAACCCACACGGCATTGTGGTGAGCCGGCTTAGTCGGTCAGCTGAGATTGGACACCATGCAGCGCACATTGTGGTATTGTGAGTGTATGTCTCGGGGTAATACGGCTTAGCCGATCGGACTAATATCGAACTCCGTGCTAAAATACGGTGGTGTATTGGTGCTAAAGATCTCCCAACTTAAATTACTGAAACTTACTTGAAATTTACCTTTCCTCTAACTTGACACCTTGGTACTGTTTGAGTCTCTTATTGATTTCATGTTTTATTCTCCGTTTACTATTACTCGTTCTATTGATAGGGCGCTTAGTTTTACATACTAGTATTATTCCATATATACTAACATCTCTTTTACCGGGGGCGCTGCATCTTTAATGGATGCAGTTGGTTCCATAGTAGGTGGTATTGATCAGTGATAGCAGCACACCCTCTTCTCAACTGACTTGGTGAGCCCTACTTCATTTCGGGGTCCTATATCTCTTATCCTTTGTACATAGCGTTTTGAGGTATATCCGAAACCTTATTGCCGGCACAGTCATAGCACTCTTTTATTCCTGTTAGAGGCTCTGTAGACATAGTGTGGGTTGTATCTTTTTTTGGGAAGGTTAAAACTAAAAATGTTGTAATAATATCATATGTTCCACTTTAACTATGATTGTACAATGTACTGTTTTGGAGACATATTAATGACGTAACTAATGGGAATAAAGTGATGTTATTCACATGACATCTTACTATCTAATTAATGAAATGTATTCTTATCTTTATTCATGGCTGAGTTGGGTAGAAGGTATTACAAGGGCTTGCTTGACCTGGGTATCTCGGTTGAGCGCCGATCGCGCTCCCCAAGTTCGGGCATGACAAACTTAGTATCAGAGCCTAAGGTTTTAAAGTGTCCTAGGATGTCTCGAAGCCGTGTCTAGTAGAGTCCCTCTTATCGATGTGTTGTCGACCACATCTATAATTAAGAGGCTACTTGGAAATTTAGGAATAATGCCCTTCTTTGATGTTATAGATAGTGCGATAACCTGATTATGAGATTGTTCCTCCTTTAACTCGTTCTTTGCTCTAACTTTCAGTACATAGCGCCTAGGAAGAAGGCAAGAACTGGCCAAGGAGCCAATGTCACCCCAGGAGTGGCAATTGATTCAATACTTGATGATGGGGGCGAGCACCCAAGGGGTGAGAATATCCTCCCCCCCCCCCCCCCCCCAATTCCTGTCTGGTTCCACTACACCTGATCAGACCGCACCAGTTCCTGCACCTACTGAGGGTGCAATGATCCCTCCAACTGATATTCCAGTTCCACCCCCGGCCCCAGCTTCCGATCTCGATGTATCTGATAGGGATATTAGGGGAGCCATATAGATGTTGGCTCATATAGTGGCTTCCAAGGCCCAGAGATCAAATGTTGCACTCAGTTCTTCTAGTCATCCAGGGGATTCCGCCAGTTCTAGGGTGAACAAGTTTCTCCAGTTGGATCCTCTAGTGTTCACAGGTACTGATCTTGACGAGGAGACCCAGGACTTCATTGATGAGATGCACATGACTCTCTGAGTTATGCGTGCTACTGAGACGGAGGGAGCAGAGTTGGCCTCCTACCGCGTGAAAGGGGTGGCCTATTCTTGGTTTGAAATGTGGGAGGACTCCCATGATATGGGAAGCCCTCCGGCGAGGTGGAGTGAATTTGCCGATGCTTTCATTAATCATTTCTTTCCTGTCGAGACTAAGGTAGCCTGTGTCGCCGAGTTTGAGAGCCTGAAACAAGGTAGCATGAGTGCATGGGAGTATCATATGAGATTTACACGCTTGTCCAGATATGCCCTCTATATCTTGCCCACTATGGAGGATAGAGTGCGCCGGTTTGTGCAGGTCCTTAGCCCATTGGTTATTAATGAGGCCGCTATAGCCGCCTTGAATTCTGATATGAACTATGGTAAGATGGAGACCCGCAAATTGAAGAATAGAATGGAGCGTGAGAGCAGCAGCAAGGCCGGTCTGTGGGCAACTTTGTTAGTTCTTCTGGTGGTGGTGGTGGTGGTGGTAGGTCAGCATTCAGGGGAGGGTCATCAGGGCCATCCCAGTCTTTTGCTCAATCTTCAATAAGTTCACCACCATCGGGGCCCAGTCAGCAGGAGGGAAGCCATTTTAGGTCCAGCCAGGGCAATAGGGGATCCTACCAGCAGGGTCGGTCTGGTGGGAAATTTCAGCAGTGGCGGAGGCCCCTATGCCCTAGGTGCAGGAAGATGTACTTTGGGGGCTGATACATAGACCAGCCCATATGCTACGAGTGTAGAATGAGGGGTCACATTCAGAGGGATTGTCGTTCGTCTCGTCGGAGCATGGGTAGGGGTACAGCACAGCCAGCTAGTTCTGCAGCTACTACATCCGCAGCACCTCCTCCAGCTCGAGGCACCCCAGCACCTATAGGGTGTGGTGCAGCTAGGGGTGGCGTACAGAGTTAGGGAGAACCCAGCCATTTCTATGCTATGAGGGGTTGCCATAGTTCAGAGGCTTCTCCAGACGTTGTCACAGGTATATTGACTGTCCAATCTCATGATGTGTATGCTCTTATTAATCTCGGTTCCACTTTGTCCTATGTCACTCCCTACGCTGCTATGGGATTTGGGATAGAATTGGAACAACTCCATGTGCCGTTCTCTATATCTACTCCGGTTGGTGATTCTATTGTGGACACACGGGTGTATAGCGATTGTGTTATCACGGTATATGGTCGGGACACCATGGCCGATCTCATTGAATTGGGGATGGTTGATTTTGATGTTATAATGGGGATGTATTGGTTTTATTCATGTTTCGCTAAGCTTGATTGTCGAACCAGAACCGTTAGGTTTGAATTTTCACATGAGTCAGTGATTGCATGGAAGGGGGATGATGTGGTGCCGAAGGGTAGGTTTATTTCTTACCTTAAGGCCATGAAGATTACTAACAAAGGGTGTATCTACCATTTGGTCCGAGTTACGGATATCGATGCTTGTGAATGAATTCATGGAGGTCTTTCCGGATGAGCTCCTTGGGATCCCACCAGACAGAGAGATTGATTTTGGGATTGATGTGATGCCAGACACGCAACCTATATCTATTCCGCCCTACATAATGGCACCGGCAGAATTGAAAGAGCTAAAGGAACAATTGAAATATTTGTTAGAGAAAGGTTTCAACCGGCCGAGTGTGTTGCCTTGGGGCACACCGGTTCTATTTGAAAGAAAGAAATATGGGTCGCTAAGAATGTGTATTAACTATCGGCAGCTCAACAAGGTTAACATAAAAAATAAGTACCCACTACCAAGGATAGATGATTTGTTTGATCAATTACAGGGTGTTAAGTACTTCTCTAAGATCGATTTAAGATCCGGGTATCACCAGTTGAAGATTAGGGAGCAGGATATTCCAAAAACAACTTTCAAGACCCGGTATGGGCACTTTGAGTTCCTGGTAATGTCTTTTGGGCTAACGAATGCCCCCGCAGCTTTCATGGATCTTATGAACCGGGTTTTCCAGTCATTTCTTGACTCATTCGTGATAGTGTTTATTGACGATATCCTTGTATATTCGCGAAGTCAAGAGGTCCATGTCGATCATCTCAGGACAGTTTTGCAGACTATGTATCCGCACCAGTTGTATGCAAAGTTTTCGAAATGTGAATTTTGGCTTGAAACTGTCACGTTCTTGGGTCATGTCGTCTCCAGAGAAGGAATTGAGGTTGATCCTTAGAAGATTGTAGCTGTGAAGAATTGGTCTAGACCTACTACCCCAATAGAGATTCCCAGTTTCTTAGGCCTAGCGGGGTATTACAGGAAGTTTGTGGAGGGGTTCTCTACTCTTGCCTCTCCGTTGAATAAATTGTCGCATAAGGCGGTTAGTTCCAATGGTAAGATGCTTGTAAAAGGATCTTTCAAGAGTTGAAATCAAGATTAACTACTGCACCGGTGTTGACCCTACTAGAGGGTACAGATGGGTTTGTGGTATATTGTGATGCTTCAAGAATCGGACTTGGGTGTGTATTAATGCAACATGGCAAGGTTATAGCTTATGCTTCTAGGCAACTCAAGAATCATGAAAAGAACTATCCAACACATGACTTAGAGCTTGCGGCAGTGGTATTTGTATTGAAGATTTGGCGTCATTATCTGTATGGGGTCCACGTGGATATATTTACGGACCATAAGAGTATTCAATATATTTTCAAACACAAGGAATTGAATCTGAGGCAGAGAAGGTGGCTTGAGTTAATCAAGGATTACGACATCGATGTCCTATATCATCCGGGGAAGTCTAATGTTATGGCGGATGCTCTTAGCCAGAACTCTATGGGTAGTTTGGCTCATGTGGAGGTATATCAAAGGTAGTTGGCCAAGGAGATTCATCGGTTGGCTAGTTTGGGAGTTCGTCTTGCGAACTCTAGTGATGGAGGGTTATGCTAAATAGGGTAGAATCGTCGCTTGTGGTAGAAGTCAAGGAAAAGCAATACAACGATCCATTGTTTGTACAATTGAAGGAGGGGAATCATAAACATAAGACCATGGCCTTTTTTCTTGGCATGGATGATGGTACACTAAGGTAGACAACTATGTTTTCCAAATATGGATGGTCTCTGGGAAAGAATCATGATTGAGGCTCACACTTCTAAGTACTCCGTGCACTCGGGCTCTACAAAGATGTATCATGATCTTAGGAAAGTCTATTGGTGGAATGATATGAAGAGAAATGTAACGGACTTAGTGGCAAGATGTCCAAACTATCATCAAGTGAAGGGCGAGCACCAAAGGCCCGGTGGGTTGGCACAGAACATAGAAATTCCAATATGGAAGTGGGGGATGATCAACATAGACTTTTTGTAGTGGGACTGCCTCACAAGTTTGACTCGATTTGGGTAATTGTGCGCTGACTCACAAAATCAGTACACATTTTACCTGTTAAGGCTACCGACACATCGGAACAATATGCTTAGTTGTATATCAAGGAAATCATCAGGTTACATGGCACTCTAGTTTCTATTATCTCCGATCAGGGGACACAGTTCACGGCTAATTTTTGGAAGAAATTTTAGCAAGGTTTGGGTACTCACGTGAATCTTAGTATATCCTTTCACCCGTAGACTGACGGGAAGGCAAAGCGTACTATTCAGATGCTTGAGGATATATTGTGCGCTAGTGTTTTTGACTTCAAGGGTAGCTACGATGATCATTTGCCACTCATAGAGTTTGCCTACGACAACAGTTATCATGCTAGCATTCAGATGGCACCGTTCGAGGCTTTATATGGTAGGAGATGTAGATCTCCCATTGGGTGGTTCAAGATTGGGGAAGCAGAGTTGATAGGGCTAGACTTCGTGCATCAGGCTATAGAAAAGGTTAAGATTATTACATAACAGTTGAGAATTGCCCATAGTCGTCAGAAGTCCTATTTGGATATACGTCGTAGGGATTTAGAGTTCAAATAAGATGATTCGAATTCTTGAAGGTTCCCCTATGAAGGGTATAATGCGGTTTTGTAAGAAAGAAAAATAGAGTTTGAGGTATGTCAGACCATACAGAATCATTCAAATGATTGGACAGGTGGCTTACATGCTAGAACTACCTCCAGAGATATCTTTAGTGCACCCGGTGTTTTCATGTATCTATGTTGAAGAAGGTGGTTGGAGATCAGTCGCTTATTGTTCTGGTTAATACTATTAAGGTTAATGAAGAATTGACTTATGAAAAAATTCTAGTTTCCATTCTTGATAGGCAAGTCCGTAAGCTGAGAAATAAATAAATTACCTCCGTGAAAGTGCTATGGAGGAACCAGCAGGTTGAAGAGGCCACCTGGGAGGCCGAGGAAGAAATGAAGAAGAAGTACCCTCATTTATTTGAATAGACATGTATTTATAGAGTTGTGTTCTAAGAAAATGTTAAGAGTTTACCTTCTATGAAATATGTATCATTTGTACAGTTGATGTTAAGGGTGTTCTATTTTTTAATGATATACTGCTTGTGAGGCCAAGGTTGCCGTTGTTTTCATGTTATGTTACGTCATCGGTTCATGTACATGTTATTAGGATTGGTTTCTGGGATTCTCTAACAGGTGGATAGGCCTAGTTACAGGGAAAACTCTGGTGAAAAATTTTAAAAAATTGGGGAGTTAGTCAAACGTTAGAACTGTTGGTGTGTTATAGCAGCTGAGTTACATTGGTTTCTAATGGTGGAGTTTGTCCCTCATTCGAGGACGAATGATCTTAAGTGGGGGGGGGGAGGGATGTAAGGCCCAGTAAAATTTTACCTAAAACCCGGGGTTTCATGGTACCGAATTAGACTTATGCGTTGATGATTGTAGAGAACCTTTTGGGTTGAACAGTGCGTTGGGAGTTGAAGAAATATTTTGGAAGTGCATGACATTTTTGCTGCCTATTCTGCGGTCGTAGAACTGATCTGCGGACCGCAGATCTGTCGTAGAATGAGGCAGAAATCTGGGCAAATATTTTGTCCATTATGTGGCTACATAATCATTTTGCGAGCCACATAACCCATCGCAGACCCAACATAAGCAAATCCCGGAGGGCAGCTCTGCAGCGCATTATGCAATCGCAGAATAGGTCTGCGGACCGTAGACAGGTCCCAGAGTCACCCAGTTCTGGAGGGGCATTATGCGACCCATTTTACGGACCGCGGAAGCATTATGCGGTCGCATATGCGACCGCAGATCTGCATCGGGCCTTCATTTTTTCTAATTTTTGAACCCGACCGCATTCTTATAAAACAACCTTGGGATCAATTTAGGAGGTTAAAACATATATTTCTAGAGAGAGGGAGTGCCATAGAGGGATAAGGGAAGTTCCTAAGCTCATCATTCATCAATTCTTGCTCAAAGTTGAAGCATTTTCAAGAAGAATTCACCAGGTCTTCATCCTAGAGGTAAGGTTCTACTCCATAACCCTCAATTGCATGATTTTAACTGAAAATAGGTAATAAGCCAAGAAACTTCTTGGGTGTGGGAGTTTTTCATTTTGCATACATGTACCATCGAGGGTAGTGGGAAGATTGTTGAGCTCATTTGGGTAAACTTTGGGTGGTGGGATGAAAGGATCCACCATAGGAGGACCTTGAAACCTTAATACACACCTAGCATTTGATAAAATGTTGAAGTGAGCTGGAACTATGAATTCCTTCCTAATTTGTGTTTAATTTTGCTACATCTCTAGATAGATCAAAGTTTCTAGGATTCCATAACTGTGTAGTGAATTAAGGAAAGCTCAAAGCAAGGTATGTTGGCTAAACACTTCTCTTAGAATTGAACCCCACAACGTCCTTGTAAGTCCCGTGTTGCTCATTATAAATTGATTATTTCGAATAAGCCTTGTGTAGAAAGATATATGTGTCCATTTATGTTCCAAATGTTCTTGTTATGTTGAGTTACTACTTGAGAAGGTGATTAAGCATGGGTTGTGTGTTAATATATTATGAATTGAAAATGTGATTCTAATGAAAACTCGTATGTCGAATTGTGTAAGAAATCACATGAGCCTAATACCCTTAATTTGGTTAGTTGCTCATATGTGTATTCAAAGTATTGAATAGAAATGTTTGTTGTTGACAATCCGTGATGATGATTGAAAGTGAAACAATAAATATAGAATATGCAATACGGCCAACGTGCCATCAATGACTTTATATTTGGGGCCATTAGTGCCAATGAAACAAACATGCGAGAACAAGATGTTGAGATGAGTGGTAAATCCTTTTAATAATAAATGCCATGGGAGTATTGTTTAGCCATTGAGGAAGGGTAGGTCGGAACAACTTAATCTCGAAACTACATGTGCCGGTGTAGGAGTGATTGAGGGGTAATCCCCATGTTAATGTGATGAGATTGTTTCCCCTTAAATGGGTTGAGATTATTACTAGCAAGATGTGATGTGATGTGGACCCACGCGGCATTGTGGTGAGACGGCTTAGCCGGTCGGGCTGAGATCGGACGCCATGCCGCACACATGGTGGTATTGTGAGTGTATGTCTCAAGGTGAGATGGCTTAGCCGGTTGGGCTGAAATCGGACTCCGTGTTAAAACATGGTGGTGTATCGGTGCTAAAGATCTCCCAACTTAAATTACTGAAACTTACTTAAAATTTACCTTTCCCCTAACTTGACACCTTGGTACTGTTTGAGTCTCTTATTGATTTCATATTTTATTCTCTGTTTTCTGTTACTCGTTCTATTGAGAGGGTGTTTAGTTTTACATACTAGTATTATTCCATATGTACTAACGTCCTTTTTGCCGGGGGCGCTACATCTTTAATGGACATGGGTGGTTCCATAGCAAGTGGTATTGATTAGTGATAGCAGCACACCCTCTTCTCAGCTGACTTGGTGAGCTCCACTTCAATTCAGGGTCCTATATCTCTTATCCTTTATACATAGCATTTTGAGGTATAGCCAGGGACTTGTTGTCGACACTGTCATAGCACTCTTTTGTTCCTATTAGAGGCTCCGTAGACATAGTGTGGGTTGTATATGTTTTTGGGAAGGTTAAAACTTAAAATATTATAATCGTATCATCTGTTCCACTTTAACTATGATTGTACAATGTACTATTTTGGAGACTTGTTAATGACGTAACTAATGGGAATGAATTGTTGTTATTCACATGACCTTTTACTGTCTAATTAATAAAATGTATTCTTCTCTTTATTCATGGGTGAGTTGGGTAGAAGCTATTATAACAGCTTGCTTGACCGGGGTATCTCGGTTGATCGTCGGTCACGCTCCCTGAGTTTGTGGCGTGACACTTTGCATTTCATGGGCTGAAACATCGCCACATTGTCCGAAGGCATCATAGTTTGAAGGCATCATCCTCATAGCCCGAAGACATCATGTCATGGCCTGAAGATCACTGAAAATTGTACATCATTATTCAAAGGTGTCATAGTCCAGTGGCACCATCCTCATAGCCCGAGGACACCATTTCATGGCCTGTGAATCCCTTATCATACGCTTCATGGCCCATGACGTCATGGTCTAAGGCCATTATTCTCATCGTCCAAAGACAACTCTCATGGTCCGAAGGGAATTTTCATCATGTTTAAATTTTTGCAATAACCCTATATATTCGCGTGCATCGTATCTTAAGATTTGCAGGCAACTCAGGAGGTAATCATCCTACAAACAGGAGCTATTCTCGCTCTGGTTTCCGTTCACAATGTTCACATCCTTCGATCATCTCAAATGTAGCTGACAATCAGCAATTGTTTACTCTTTGTCCCGTAACCGTCCAAACATTTACCTCAAATATCCGTAATATTCAAATTTGCATTCATAGATCCATCAAAAATTATCCGTTACTCATGACACCATCCTATACAAAAGACCTTTCCTCGAAAAATATAACCATTCTTATAATAACTCCATCGATTTCGTTCGTCGTTGGATCCAGAACTACACATGACCTGATTCTCGTAACACCAGGGATATGTAGGCAACTCAGGAACCAGTGTTCGGCCCTTAGTTTTTAAAAAAACACATCATCCTCACTCATTTCAGGCAAACTTCGTCATCATTTTCTTTACCCGACAACTCCTTCATCATTCCCGGATAAAAAGGGGCAGCTGTTGATACCCAATTTTGCCCTCATATTTTATAAATATCATATATACTTTCAAAATATTATTTTTGCATCATCACTAATTTACAAGAGTCATACAAGTATTTCCTATAATTTCCATAATTTTTAAGGCTTTAAAATTAATTTTCTTGCATTTACATTTTTCAAATATTTATTAATTACCCTTTCAAATTATTTTGTGATGACTTAATCATCCAAATTTATTATTTTACCCAAATTTATGTTTTATAATATTTTTACTTCATTTCATATAATTACATTTATATTTTTCATCTATTTATACAATTTTGCAACAATAACCTATATTGTATACATAATTACATTGTTTATACTAAAATAACATTTTTATAATATTAAGCTATTATTTTCAATTATTTTACTACATAAATAATATTTTTATTATTTATAAATTATATTTTATAAATTATTTTAAACAAATTTCGTATATTTAATTTTAAAGCCCAATGAAAGACTAATTTTGGGACCAAAACAGGCCCAAGGCACCTGGCCCATTCATTTTACTCTTCAGCATCCCAAACCAAACAACCCCATTCATCTAACCCGATCGCGGCCCGTTTAAACGAACCAGCCCACCTCCCTTTTAATCTTGGTCGTTGATCTCAGATGATCAACGACCCGTAAACTATCTCCCCCTTTTAATTAATCCCCACCCGAAACCCTACCCATTTTTCCTCTAAGCCGATGCCTCTGAATGCTCTCTACTCTCCCTTTTTCTCTGAAGAATCCTAGCCGCCTCCCCCTTAAATCCCTCTCCTAATCCCGTTGATAATGGAATTCCTTCATTATTTTCTTACCAAATCTATATTTCTCCGCTACTGGTCACGCGTTTATGGTATTACTTAGGTACTTGCATAATTTTGGCAAGTACCATCTCCAGATCGGACTGGAATCGACCTCAATCTTGGAGATTTGGACAATATTTCGTCCATATACATGAAGAAAGGCCTGATTCTTCATACCAGTTGCCTGATTTTAAGCATCAAACCCTGTCTAGGGTTTGGAGTTTGATTTGTTTCCTTTTTGGTTACTTTACTGATTACATGTGTATTTTTCTTCTTTTCTTGTTTTTTTTGCTTAAGTTTCCTTCCTTGTTTACTCGTTTGATTTAACTACTATATAAACCCACTTCCCCACTTTCCCTCTAGGTGTTAAACAAATGCTATGACTACTACTACTACAACTACTGTTCTCCCACTCTCATTCATTCTATATTATTCTGAGTTTTTAATTTTGGCCGGCTGAAAGCCAAGTCCGTAGAAGTCTGTTCATTAACCTCCTCCAGTGCAAGTACTGCTCGGAGCCCACTTCGAGGCTTTTGTAAACTCTGAAGTACTGGGGATTTAGGGTTTCATCGTTCTCCAGTAATCGCTGTTATTCCTGATATTATGAGTTCTTCATTCTTTGTTTACTTTGTTCGCAAATGGTTAGTACCTTATACTCTCATAATTTTACTTCGCTCTAATTGTGTTTATGTTATGTACATCCTTTGGGTGTTTAATGTTGTGCCACTTTAAGCCTTCTTGTCCTAATGCCATCTTGTAGTTCCAACTCTGTTCTAATTTTGATTTTTGCATAGTTAGCTAAGTTGATTCATTACGTTTGTTTGGTTTGCAATTAAACCTGGTTGATGTTTATCGCACTTTGTTTGGATCCATGGGAAATTATGTCATTGCTCAGAATTGTTTCCTCCATGTTGATTCCCTTATGCATCACATGTTGTTTTGCTGCAAATTATGTAATGACATTGTCTACGTGCTTAGCCTAATACGCTTTTCCTTGACATTACTAGCCTTAATGCATGCCCATTGTAGATGTCCAACTTGATTGATTGCTTATGTTCACGTTTATGTCTAATTGATTACTTAGGACAATTGTTTATCATGAATCCATGACTTAGAATCTCCTAGGAAACTAATGCATGCCCAGAACGTATTGGAATGTGTCTTTTCTAAGTCTTTCATGTACACTTGCTATTTTTCTGGAATCAACTTATGATTATATGAATTCTATATGCCAATATTGTTACAATGCCAAGGCGAACGTGTTATTTTCTTTGATGTTGTGTGCTCACTGATTGTTTGAGACTCCTAGGGTGAATTCCAATACATGTCTAGTTTACATCTTCTTATGTCGACTAATACAAGTCCCTACCCTCTTCATGTGATGCCTGCTTGCCTTATTTACCTAAAATCTAGTTTCTTCTCATCTGCCATGAATGTTTACTTACCTGTACGATTTAAAACCTTTGTGTGGTGATTTGTATCTAAATATTTTACATGTTAAGCTCTGCAAGTTAGTTGTTCTCATTAGTCTCTCATGTTAAGGTTGTATCTCACATATTCTTGTCTATGGCACTACTAGGTTATCATGCTAAAACCCCTGCCTAAAGCTCTCTAAGATAGTCCTAGGCCAAGCTTTGTTTTGAAACTTTGTTTGAAATAATCTTGTTGCTCTTAAGTTCCGTTTCTTAAATAATAAGCATAAACTTGCCTCATATGTGTCTTGTATGTTTTCCCAATTTAAGCATGATCTTGCTTATATGCCTTAACTAGAATAGATATTAGTTACAACTTTAGGAGTAGTTTGTTACCCATATGGCTAAATTTAGCATTCCCTAGCTTAATTATTGGAATCGTTTGGTCCTGGTATGTTGGGCCTGGCTTTGGTGTTGAGGGTTCGAAAGTACTGTCTGCACCTGGAGTTTAGACCTGGTGTCTGCATGAAGTCCTAAGCCTATTTGAAAGCCTAGATATATTATTGGGTTATTCTGTATTTATATTTGGGCCTGTAATTATTTCAAATGAGTTGTAACAATTTGTAAACAAGTGATGGGGAGATTAGTGAAAAGGGGGCTGGGGTATTCCGATTCTCACATGAACGGGTAGAAAACTTTCCTATATGATTTAATTGCCTTGTTTGCTATTCTTTTGATGTGCTCATATTCTACACACTTAATAGAAATCATGCCTATAGGGATCACACACACTGCACTTGTACACTATTCAAAGCATGTTAGTATTTGCCATACCTGTTTCTATGTCTATCACTGTGCACACTTATGTAGCATGCCTATAGGATACAATAACGTATATTTTGCTAATGCTCGTCTAGATACCATGTCTATAGGGTTTCAGCAAATCAATCAATCAATCTTTTCTATTGCCTTTAGTACACTGCCAATCTATATATCATGACTATAGAATCTTAATCAACTAATCAATTACTTTGTTGCTTCATTGTATTGCCATACCTAGATGACATGCGTATAGGGATCAAGTATTATAAAATTAATTTCAATTGTCAACTTTTAGAAATCCTGCCTATAGGATATTGTTACTCATCTTAGACAGCATATCTATAAATCAAATGTCATTAACCCTGGGCTTTCGAAGAGTCTTAATGCCTCTTCGAGCGAACAATGTAGATATCATGCCTATAGGTTTGTACTACCTTTTAATGTGCCAATTAATTAGTCTAAAGTTGTCGTATTGTTTGTATGATACTGAAATCAGAATCATATAGAACCATGCCTATAGGACTTAATGACTCTAATGCGGATTAATTCTAAAATTGTCTATTGCCTAATCTGCCGAGCATTTGTTGTTTATGTGTGGAGGTTAACTTGAGCCCTTTATTGATTTTATGTTAAGTCTTATATGTTTTGAGTGCACGCCTACTTTTATCATTTTGAGTACCCTAAGTAGAGTCTAGAACCACCCCAAATAGTAGGTCTACAGCCTCGTGGACCACAGGCGTGGGACAGGTAGTGCACACATAGGACACGACCTAGAATTGAATTAGAGCGCCTTTAGGTAAACAACTTTAACATAGTAATCGGGTAGTAGGAGATGATAGTCTGTGCCCGCTGAATAATATGAGCAACCCCTACGTTAAGGGAGTTGCGAAGTATTATTTATGTTGCACGGGTTGATCCTTTAGGCTAAAAAACTTAGGATCCCCTCCTATTTTACATATGTTCATTGTTCACACTTAGTCATTAAATATAGAATAATTAAGTTGTACATTGTAACCTCTAAAGGCTAATATTGACTATCTATATAGTCTAATTGTTGCATGATTTTCTTTGCACATGCTCATAATAAAACCTTTAAATTCCTTGTCTTCCCTCGCTTATATGATCACTTAGGACAATGGTAATTTGATAATCCCACATAGTTTAAAATTTGGCCGGGAACCACAATTGTGGACCTCGAAGAGTGCCTAACACCTTCTTTTTAAGGTAATTCGAGTCGTTACCCGATCTTTGGTAACACGGACTAGCTAAAATAGAATTATTTTCATATAGGTGCCCTAATGCACCTTAAAATCATTAGGTGGCGACTTTTCTCTTTTACTACCCATTTAAAAGAGTTGTCACATGTTTAAGTCCGATTTCGTGAGAAAAAGGGGGCGCGACAATGAGATGGATCCTTCTAAAACATAGTCTCGAGTTCATTTTTCTCTTGCGATGGAGACTTTGGTGCGTTTTATCATCGGCCCTTGGAAATATCCACTCCTTCAATAATCATATTAATCACATGTTGGGATTTTTCATGCTCGACATGTTTGGCGTCCCTATTCCTGAAATAGTTTTTGGCCCACTCACTTAGGAATTCTTGAACCCATTATTTAACAAATGAGCCACTTCTCCCTTAACTATCGACAATCCTCAGTTCTATGCCCGTGAGTACCGTGATATTTCCATATAAATTGTGATCCCTTTGTGCCAGATTGGACTGAAGCAGCCTCGGCTATTTGGTCTCCTTGATGCGACTGATGGCTGACACTATGCTTGATGCATCTACATTGAAGTTATACTCGAATAGCCTAGGGGCATCTCTAACACTGGATGATCTATCGAGCCTGGTTCTATTCACCAGCCCTCGATTGCTTAGACCCTAATAATTTTTACTATTGTTCCTGGTCGAGTAGTGATTGGGCCTGCTTCCCCTTCTATCTGGGTTGTAAGGTTGGTATCGATCTCGAGGTGGCCCCGACTCCTGATCCAATACTCTTTTAGACTTGTCGTTCATTTTAGAGGGATAAACCAACTCCGAGGGGGTCTCTAATTGGTCATCCTCGACTTTGATCTTTGATTGATACCTGTTGTGGATATCGGCCCAGGTAACCATTGGATATTTTACCATATATTTCTTCAGTTATTGAGATGCAACAACCTTGACACGAATTGTAAGGCCCTGTAAATTTTACCTAAAACCTTGGGACTTCGTGGTGTCGGGGTAGACTTATGTGTTCATGATTATGGATTTTTTGGGTTGAACGGTGCGTTGGGGAGTAAAAGAAATATTATTCGCACTGGGTAGACACTACCGCGCCGGGGTGGCGCACTTGTGGCTATTTGCCGAACACTTCGAAAAAACATTTCTGGGCACATTTTTCACTATCGCGTCGCGCCATGCGGTGCGGCTGTGCTAATTCGGGGTTTTTATAACCTGACTCCTATTTCATTTATATAGCCTAAGGGTTCGTTTTGGGGGGATTTTCTAGAGTTTTAGAGAGAGGAGAGAGCGACTCTAGAGAGAGGATAGGGAGGACTAAGGATTTCACTACTCTACCTTGAATCAAACCTTGAAATTTCATCAAAGGGTTGCTAGGGCTTCAAAGAGGTAAGAATTTCTTTCCCGTGTTCTTCAGTTTCGAAATTTAACTAGAAATGGGTAATTAGTGAGATACTTTTTGGGCATGGGAGTTGTCCATCTTTCATGAATGTGTTATCAAAGGGGTGTAAGGAGATTGTTGAGCTAAAAATGGTAGATAATGGGTTTGGGATGATGGAATCCTCCATAAAAGGACCTTGGAACTTTAATGCGCACCTAGTGTTTGATAAAATTCTCAAATAAGCTAGAATCATGATCATCTTCCTAATTTTGGTTCAATTAGTTACATTCCTAAAATTGATTCAAGTTGCTAAGATTTCCGGAATATTTTAAAGTGTAAGGAAGCTCAAGTGAGGTATGTTAGCTAAACTCTTCTTTAAAAACTGAACCCCCCATTACCCTTGTAAGTTCCAAGTTGTCTATTATAAATCGAGTATTTCGAATACGTTTTGTGACAAAGATATATGTTTAATTCGTATTTCAAATGCTCTTATCATGTTGTAGTTTAAATTGAGGATGTGTTCCAAACTATGGATTGTGTATCTACATGCTATAATTCCATGTCGTGATTTATGTGAAAGTTATTATGCCAAATTGTGTAGAGATTGTGAATGGGATTACACCTCCACACGCATACGCTAGGGTGAGGTGACATGGCCATTGTGTGTAGGTATTGGTATCGTTGATGCATTTCCACCCGCATATATTAGGGTGAGGTGGCATGGCAGCTTTGTGTAGGTTTTTGATACTGTGGTTATACCTTCACCCGCATACATTAGGGTGAGGCGGCAGGGCCGCTTGAGTAGAGTTATGGTATTGTGCTTACACCTCCACATGCATATATTGGGGTGAAGCGGCAGGGCCACTTTGTGTAAAGATGGTTACAGAGGATCTCATCTTAAATTCTATAAATGTTATTGACAGCTCTTGATAAGCTTGCTTTGGCTTAAACGACTATCTATGCTATTATATTATCGCCCTGATTCATCATATTCATATTGTACTTCCGAGTTCTTAAATTGGTGTTTGGTTTACATACTAGTACTATTCTACATGTACTAACATCCCTTTTGTCTGGGAAGCTGCATCTTTAATGGATGCAGGTGGTTCCGCAGCGGAGGATATTGACAAGTGATAGCAGTGCTCATTCTTCCCAGCTGACTTTCTGAGCCCCATCTCATTCCGGGGTTATTCATCTTTTGTTTTGTATGTGTTATCGTGTTTTGAGGTATAGTCGGAGCCTTGTTAACAGCACTATCATTGTACTCTTTGGTATATTTAGAGGCTCCGTAGACTTAGTGTGGGTTGTATATGGGTGTTGAGAATGTTAAACAAGTTGTGTTGTAATTGAATCACTTGTTCCACTTGGAACCATGAAGGGGTGTGTGTGTATTTTGAGACTTATTAAATGAAGTAATTAATGGTAATGAATTTGGTATTGTCTATATGATCTCCCTGTTGGTTAATTAACGGAGTTATGTATACTCTTAAAATCATGGGTGAGTTGGGTAGAAAGTATTCAATAGGCTTTCTTGACTGGGTTCACTCGATTGAGTGCCGGTCTCGCTCCCCGAGTTTGGGGCGTGACAAACTTGGTATCAGAGCCTAAGGTTTTAAAGTGTCCTAGGATGTCTCGGGGCCGTGTCTAGTAGAGTCCTTCTTATTAGTGTCCTGTCGACCACATCTATAATTAGGATGCTACTTGGGCATTTAGGAATAATACCCTTCTTTCATGTTCTCGATCGTGCAATAGAGTTTATTGTCAGATTGTTCCTCCTTTAACTTGTGCTTTGCTCTAACTTTCAGTACATGGCGCCTAAGAAGAAGGCAGGAACTGGCCAAAGAGCCAATGTCACCTGCAGAGTGGCAGTGAATTCTATATTTGATGATGCGGATGAGCACCCGAGGGGTGAGGATATCCCTCCAGTTACTACACTGCCTGATTCTACTACAACTGATCAGACCGTATTTGTCCCTACACCTACTGAGGGTGCAATGGTCCCTCCAACTAATAATCCAGTTCCACCTCTAGCTCCAGCTTCTGGTCCCGCTGTTTCTGATGGGGATCTTAGGGGAGCCATACAGATGTTGGCTCAGATAGTGGCCTCCCATGCCTAGAGATCAAATGTTTCACCCACTCCTTCCTGTCAGCCAAGGGATTCTGCTAGTTCCAGGGTGAACATGTTTCTCCAGTTGGATCCTCCAGTGTTCACAGGTACTGATCCTGAGGAGGACCCCTAGGACTTCATTGATGAGATGCACAAGACTCTCCGAGTTACGCATGCTACTGAGACAGAGGGAGTGGAGTTGGCCTCCTACCGCCTGAAAGGGGTGGCCTATTATTGGTTTGAGTTGTGGGAGGAGTCCCGTGAGGAGGGGAGCCCTCCGACGAGGTGGGTTGAGTTCACATATGCCTTTATGGATCACTTCTTGCTTGCCGAGACTAAGGCGGCCCGTGCCGCTGAGTTCGAGAGCCTGAAGCAGGGTAGCATGAGTGTGTGGAAATACCACATGGATTTTGCGTGTCTGTCCAAGTATGTTATTCACATGTTGCCCACTATGGAAGCCAGGGTGCGCCGGTTTCTGCAGGGCCTTAGCCTTTTGTTTATTAATGAGGCCGCTACAGCTGCCTTGAATTCTGATATGAACTATGGGAAGATGGTAGTGCTTGCTAAAGCTACAGAGAACCGTAAACTGAAAAATAGAATGGAGCGTGAGGGTAGTAGAAAGGTCTGGTCTGCGGGCAACCTTTGTGATTCTTTCGATGGTGGTAATGGTAAGTAGGCATTTAGAGGAGGGTCATTAGGGCCATCTCAGTCTTTCACCCAGTTTTCAATGAGTGCACAGCCATTAGAGTCTAGTCAGTAGCAGTGGAGCTGCTTTAGGCCCAGTCAGGGCAACAGGGGACCCCACCAGCAGGGTCGACCCAGAGGGAGATTTCAGCAGTAGCGGAGGCCTACATGCCCTAAGTGTGGGAGGATGCACTTTGGGGTCTGCTTCATGAAACTTACCTATATGCTACAGGTGCGGTGTGAGGGGTCACATTCAGAGGGATTGTCACTCGTCCCGTCGGATCATAGGCAGAGGTGCGACGCAGCCAGCTAGTTCTACAGCTACCACATTCGCAACACCTCTAGCTCGAGGCACCCCAGCACCCGCATGGCGTGGTACAGCTAGGGGTAGTGCACAGAATTCGGGAGGACCCAGTAGATTTTATGCTATGCGGAGGCATCGGGATTCAGAGGCTTCTCCAGATTTTGTCACGGGTATATTGACTGTACAATCCCATGATGTAGATGCTCTTATTGATCCCGGTTTCACTTTATCATATGTCACTCCTTATGTTGCTATGGAATTTGGGATGGAACCGGAACAATTTCATGAGTTGTTCTCTGTATCTACTCTAGTTGGTGAGTCTATTGTGGCTGCACTATAGGGATTTTGTTGTCACGGTGCGTGGTCGGGACACCATGGCCGATCTCATTGAATTGGGGATGGTTGATTTTGATGTAATAATGGGGATTGACTGGCTTTACTCATGTTTTGCCAAGCTTGATTGTCGAACTAGAACTGTGAGGTTTGAATTTCCAAATGAGTCAGTGATTGAATGGAAGGAGGATAACGTGGTGCCGAAGGGTAGGTTTATTTCATACCTTAAGGCCACGAGAATGATCAACAAGGGATGTATTTACCATTTGGTCTGGGTTACGGACACCGATGCTAAGGCACATATGCTTGAGTCTGTGCCTATTGTGAATGAATTTCCGGGAGTCTTTCCGGATGAGCTCCCTAGGATTCCACCAGATAGGGAGATTGATTTTGGGATTGATGTGATGCCAAGCACGCAGCTCATATCTATTCCACCTTACAGAATGGCAGCAGCAGAATTCAAGGAGCTAAAGGAACAACTGAAGAATTTGATAGAGAAGGATTTCATCCGACTGAGTGTGTCGCCTTGGGGCGCACCAGTTCTCTTTGTAAGAAAGAAAGATATCTCATTATGGATGTGTATTGACTACCGGCAACTCAACAAGGTCACAATCAAAAATAAATACCCACTACCAAAGATAGATGACTTGTTTGATCAATTGCAATGTGCCAAGTACTTCTCCAAGATCGATTAATGATCCGGATATCACCAATTGAAGATCAGGGACCAGGATATTCCGCAAAATAGCTTTTAGAACTCGGTATGGTCATTTTGAATTTCTGGTGATGTCTTTTGGGCTAACAAATGCCCCGGCAGCTTTCATGGATCTTATGAACCGAGTATTCAAGATGTTTCTCGACTCCTTTGTAATAGTGTCCATTGATGATATTCTTGTATATTCACAAAGTCGAGAGGACCATGCCAATCATCTCAGGACAGTTCTACAGACTCTATATCAACATAAGTTGTATGCACAGTTTTCGAAATGTAAATTTTGGCTGGAATCTGTCGCATTCTTGGGTCATATCATCTCTAGAGAGGGAATTATGGTTGATCCTCTAAAGATTATGGCTGTGAAGAATTGTCCTGCGCCCACAACGCCAACAGAGATTCGCAGTTTCCTAGGCTTAGTAGGGTATTACAAAAAGTTTGTGGAAGGGTTCTCTACCCTTGCCTCTTCATTGACTAAATTGACGCAGAAGGCGAGTAAGTTTCAATGGTTTGATGCTTGTGAAAGTAGTTTCCAAGAGCTGAAATTAAGATTGACTATGGCGTCGGTGTTGACCCTACCAGAGGGTACAAATGGGTTTGTGGTGTATTATGATGCTTCAAGGATCAGGCTTGGGTGTGTATTAATGCAACATGACAAGGTTATAGCTTATGCTTATGGAAACACAAGATCATGAAAAGAACTATCCAACACATGACTTAGATCTTGCAGCGGTGGTATCTGCATTGAAGATTTGGCGTCATTACCTTTATGGGGTCCATGTGGATATATTCACGGACCATAAGAGCCTTCAATATATTTTCATACAGAAGGAGCTGAATCTGAGGCAGAGAAGATGGCTTGGGTTACTCAAAGATTACGACATCGATATCTTGTATCACCCGGGAAAGGCCAATGTTGTGACGGATGCTCTTAGCCGGAAATCTATGGGTAGTTTGGCTCACTTGGAGGCATATCAAAGGTTGCTGGCCAAGGAGGTTCATCAGTTGGCTAGTTTGGGAGTTCGTCTTGCGGACTCTAGTGAATGAGGGGTAATTGTGCAAAATAGGGCTGAATCATCGCTTGTTGTGGAAGTCAAAGAGAAGCAATACAATGATCCATTGTTGGTACAATTGAAGGATGGGATTCATAAACATAAGACTATGGATTTTTCTCTCGGAATAGATGATGGTACACTAAGGTACCAAGGGCGATTATGTGTTCCAAATATAGATGGTCTCCGGGAAAGCATCATGATCGAGACTCACACTTCTAGGTATTCCGTGCACCCGGGCTCTACAAAGATGTATTATGATCTCAAGTAAGTCTACTGGTGTAATTATATGAAGAGGAATGTAGCGAACTTTCTGGCGAGGTATCCGAATTGTCAGCAAGTGAAGGCCGAACACCAACAGCCAGGTGGGTTGGCACAAAATATAGAAATTCCGATGTACAAGTGGGAAATAATTATTATGGACTTTGTGGTAGGACTACCGTGCATTCCGCACAAGTTTGACTCAATTTGGGTGATTGTGTATCGACTCACGAAATCAGCACACTTCTTGCCAGTTAAATCTACCGACACAGCGGAACAGTATGCTCAGTTGTATATCAAGGAAATAGTCAGGTTGCATGGCACTCCAGTTTCTATCATTTTTGACCGGGGGCACAGTTCACAACTAACTTTTGGAAGAAATTTCAGCAAGGTTTGGGTACTCAGGTAAATCTTAGTACAGCCTTTCATCCACAAACCGACAGGCAGGAAGAGCGGACTATTCAGACACTTGAGGATATGTTACGTTCTTGTGTTCTTGACTTCAAGGGTAGCTAGGATGATCATTTTCCACTCATAGAATTTGCCTACAACAACAGTTATCATGCTAGTATTCAAATGGCACCATTCGAGGCGTTATATGGTAGGAGATGTTGATCTCCCATTAGGTGGTTCGAGATTGGGGAAGTTGAATTGATAGGACCAGACCTCGTGCATTAGGCTATGGAGAAGGTCAAAATCATTAAGGAGCAGTTGAAAACTGTTCAGAGTCGTCAAAAGTCCTATTCGGATATTCGTCGCAGAGATTTGGAGTTCAAAGAAGATGATTGGGTATTCTTGAAGGTTTCCCCCATGAAGGATATAATGCGGTTTGGAAAGAAAGGGAAATTGAGCCCAAGGTATGTCGGACCGTACAAAATCATTCAGAAGGTTGTTTAGGTGGCGTACACGCTTGAGCTACCACCTGAGATGTCATTAGTGCACCCGGTATTTCATGGGTCTATGTTGGAGAAGGTAGTTGGAGATCCGTCACTTATTGTGCCAATTAAAACTATTGAGGTTAATGAAGAACTAACTTATGAAGAAATTCCAGTTTCCATTCTTGATAAGCAAGTCCGAAAACTGAGAAATAAAGAAATTGCCTCTGTGAAGGTGTTATGGCAAAACCAGCAGGTTGAAGAGGCTACTTGGGAGGCCGAGGAAGAGATGAAGAAGAAGAATCCTTATTTATTTGAATATCTATGTAATCCTTCTATGAAATTATCGCCTATGAATTTTGTATCACTTGTACAGTTGATATTAAAGGTGTTCCTTTCTGGTTATATGTTGCTTATGAGGCCACGGTTGGCGTTGTTTTCTTCTATGTTACGTAATTAGATTATGTATATGTTGTTAGGATATGTTTCTGGGGTTCTCTGGCAGGTGGATAGGCCTAGTTACAAGGGAAACGCTGGCGAAATATTTGGAAATTTAGGGAGAGTCAAAATATGGGACTACTGGCGTGTGGTATAGCAGCTGAGTCACATCGGATGCTAATAGTGGACTTTGGCACTCATTCGAGGACGAATAATAGTAAGTGGGGGAGGATGTAAGGCCCCATAAATTTTATCTAAAAACTCGGGACTTCGTGATGTCGGGGTAGACTTATGTGTTCATGATTATGGACCTTTTGGGTTAAATGGTGTGCTGGGGAGTAAAGAAAATATTATTCGTGCTGGGTTGACACTACCGTGCCGCCCCATGGGCGCACTTGAGGCGATTTCCAGAACGCTTCAAAAAAATATTTTTGGGCACATTTTTCACTGCCGCGCCGCGCCATGCGATGCCCCATGCGGTGCGGCTGTGCTAATTCTGGGTTTTTATAACCCGACCCCCATTTTATTTATCTAGCCTAAGGTTTCATTTTGGGGGGATTTTATGGTGTTTTAGAGAGAGGGGAGAGCGATTCTAGAGAGAGGATAGGGAGGACTAAGGATTTCACTACTCTACCTTGAATCAAACCTTGAAATTTCATCAAAGAGCTGTTAGGGCTTCAAATAGGCAAGAATTTCTTTCCCCAAATCTTCAATTTCGAAATTTAACTAGAAATGAGTAATTAATAAGATAATTTTTGGGCATGGGAGTTGTCCATCTTGCATGCATGTGTTATCAAAGGGGTGTAAGGAAATTGTTGAGCTAAAAATGGTAGATAATGGGTTTGGGAGGATGGAATCCTCTATAAAAGGACCTTGGAACCTTAATGCACACCTAGTGTTTGATAAAATGCTCAAATGAGCTAGAACCATGATCATCTTCCATTTTGGTTCAATTTGTTACATTTCTAAAATAGATTCAAGTTGCTAAGATTTTCGGAACATTTTAGAGTGTAAGGAAGCTCAAGTGAGGTATGTTGGCTAAACTCTTCTTTAAGAATTGAACCCCCCCCCCCCCCCCCCTCCCATTATCCTTGTAAGTTCCAAGATGTCTATTATAAATCGAGTATTCCGAATAAATTTTATGATAGAGATATATGTTCAATTCGTGTTTCCAATGCTCTTATCATGTTGTGTTATAATTTGAGGATGTGTTCCAAACTATGGATTATGTATCTACATGTTATAATTACAAGTCGTGATTTATGTGAAAGTTATTATGCCAAATTGTGTGGAGATTGTGATTGGGATTACACATCCACCCGCATACATTGGGGTGAGGTGGCATAGCCGCTTTATGTAGGTATTGGTATCGTTGATGCATTTCCATCCGCATATATTAGGGTGAGGCGGCATGTCCACTTTGTGTAGGTTTTTGATACTGTGGTTATACCTCCACCCGCATACATTGGGGTGAGGCGGCAGGGCCGCTTGAGTAGAGTTGTGGTATTATGCTTACACCTTCACCTGCATACATTGAGATGAGGCGGCAGGGCCGCTTTATGTAAAGATAGTTACAGAGAATCTCATCTTAAATTCTATAAATGTTATTGACAGCTCTTGATAAGCTTGCTTTGGCTTAAACGACTATTTATGCTATTTTATTGTCGCCCTGATTCATCATATTCATATTGTACTTTCGAGTTCTTAAATTGGTGTTTGGTTTTCATACTAGTACTCTTCGACATATACTAACGTCCCTTTTGCCGGGGGCGCTGCATCTTTAATGGATACAGGTGGTTCCAAAGCGGAGGATATTGACCAGTGATAGCGGTGCTCATTCTTCCCAGCTGACTTGGTGAGCCCCATCTTATTCCGGGGTTGTTCATCTTTTGTTTCGTATGTGTTATCGTATTTTGAGGTATAGCCGGAGCCTTATTGCTGGCACTATCATTATACTCTTTGGTATCTTTGGAGGCTCCGTAAACTTAGTGTGGGTTGTATATAGGTGTTGGGAATGTTAAACAAGTTGTGTTGTGATTGAATCACTTGTTCCACTTGGAACCATAAAGGGGGGTGTGTGTGTTTTCAGACTTATTAAATGAAGTAATTAATAGTAATGAATTTGGTGTTGTTTACATGATCTCCTTGACGGTTAATTAACGAAGTTATGTATACTCTTAAAATCATGGGTGAGTTGGGTAGAAATAATTAAATAGGCTTGCTTGACCGGGTTCACTCGGTTGAGCGCTGGTCGCGCTCCCCGAGTTTGGGGCGTTACACGAATTCCCTGAGCAATTCATTGTCCCTCTATGTTGACTTTGAATAGGTTTGATTTCCTCGTCTCAACTTTAATGGATCCAGCGTGAGCTTTAACAAAGGCATCTGCAAGTATAGAAATTGAATCAATAGAGTTTTGACGTAAATTATGATACCATATCATTGCTCACTTGGATGGATAGGGTTTCCCCGATTATCTTCAGCAACAACGACTCGATCTCATCATCCTCGAGGTCGTTGCCTTTTATAGCGCACGTATAGGAGGTCACATGCTTATTTGGATCTATAGTCCCATTATATTTTAGAATATCGGGCATTCAGAACCTTTTTGGAATCGGTTTTGGTGTCGCACTCGAGGGGAAAGGCTTCTGAATGAACTTTTTGGAATTCGATCCCTTCACTATTGGAGGTACCCCGGGATCTAATCGACCCTCGAGTTGTAAGTTTCCATTTTCTTATCGTTTGCCTCTATTTTCTTTTCGCTGGATTCCACCTGTTTTGTCAATGCCTCGAGCATTTTCATCACTTCGGAAGTTTCCCCGGATTCGGACCCGGACCCGTTGAGCTCTGTTACAACCCGTTCTTCCCTCCCTGTATCTTCTCCAACCCGCTTGGGTTCAGCCGCGTTGCGTGCTTGATTTTGATTCTGTAGTTGTGCTATGGCATCTTGTTGGTCTTGCAATATCTCAAAAATCAAACATAAGCTAACTCCATCGCCTCTCCCTTCAGGCGCTTCACGAGCTGATAGCCGAGGTGCCCCGTGAATTCTATTATTGGGATCAGTCGGTAGGTTAGTGCTGACAACAACTTGTAAGTTAGCATCGACCGGATCAGTGATTGGAACATTGTTAGGGTCGATAGTGGTGCATTGTTGTTCGGCACCCCATTATTATTTTCACCATGATGGCCTGATCTGGCGTCAATACTTAAGTGAGCAGATTGAGAATATGACATATTGAAACAGTCCTAAAATCAAACTTAAAAGAACAAGTATAAAATAGAGTGTGTTATCAAGATTCGTATTAAATCACCACTATTATTCTTAGCCCCACAGTAAGCGCCAGACATTTTACCTCTTAAAATGGATAACAATTAAATTTGTACGCGATTTAAAGGATATGTGGTTTAATTTAACATAAATGATCAACTAACAATAAATAGTTGAATTTAAATGAGATAAAACGATCAAACCAAAGTGACGTGGTAAATAAGCTTTGTGTTTAACTTAAATGCCGATGGTTGGCCTCGATTGAGCCCTCGAGATAGAGCTCGGATCCGAGGTAACGGGTGAAAACTGAAGAACACTTAAAACAGTTGGTGAGATCCAAAGTAAATTTTATTGCCTTGTTATGCATAAAAAACAGTGCCAAAAAATGAAGGGGTCCTCCTCTTTATATAGTAGAGGAGCTTTAATCCTAACACAAGTCTAAAAAAGGTAAAAAAAAATTTTCTTCCTTCTCTCCCATGAAAATATGATCCGCAGCCAATACCGAGCGTGATCCGCGCTGCAATACCCGATTGATGACGGATATCTCGGCTCTCCAGTTAAACTTTCCTTTACCCTCGATTCTTCATCTCACTCGAGCTTGATTCTCTCAAGGTTCAACCATGTTGGAGACCCGTTGTATCGTTCGTCCGTTCCTGGTTCCGATCTGTGAGTATCTTCGGTCTCACTCGAAATAGTAACAAGTAATGTTGTTCCTTGTTTTACAACAAAAAATCCGGAGGTAACTCTATCCTCGATTTTACCCGTATATAAATACGATGAGAGTGTATAAGACTTTAATTCTAACATTCTTTTTATATAAAAAAAAAAAAACATAGAGGATTGGAAAGAGCTTTGGCCATGTCAAGAAAAGAGTGAAATCATTTTTATTTTCTTATTTTTTAAACTTTAGTATGTACAAGGCTTGAAGACTTTCGCTAAATTTAAGAGCCCGTTTGGCCATAAAAAAAATACTTTTTCGAAAAAAACGGTGTTTGGTCATAATTTTTTAATTTTCACTCGAAGATAAATTTTGAAATTTTTTGAAAATTTGAAAAACTTCAAAAAACTAATTTTCAAAATTTTTACTCAGATCACTAACAAAAATTTAAAAATAACTCAAAAGTCCAAATACAACTCTAAATTTCAATTACCATTTTCACTTAAAAAGAATCTTACTTCTTTCGGAATTTTACGATTCTTAGTTCCAAACGCCCACTAAATCAGGTAAAGCATCTATCACGATGTGGGGAAGAAGGGAAAGCATACTAGTTTGATTCTGACATTTAGCGTTGGGCCGTGCAAGTCTTTTCAGAAATTGTAACTCTTCTATGAAGTTTTGCTTGGGTGATTATTTATATATATTTTTTCCAAGAACATACATTTCTCTTTTTGTGTTTGTTTTAACAGAAAAATGTATCTCAACTCCCAGTCTTTTTTTTTCTTCATCGAAACGCGGAACTTATAGCATTGAATACGGGTTTTCAGGAATCCAATGACTCTTGCGTACACCCTATATTTATATTAAGAAATTTAGTAAATATTTGTAAATATCTAACTGTGAACCCAGTTATTATTGCATATTAATTTGAAATTACGGTAGGAACTCATAAGCCTCAAATATTAGATCCGTCTCTGAACTCAACTTGGGAAAAAGTTCTCCCGGGAGATGTCCTTCAACAAAGAAGTTGAAAATTTAGCTAAATTATGAGTTTTTTTGTTCAAACTCCTAATAATATATAGAAACTCCACAGGATCAAGCATGCTTGATAGCTTCCAAATATCTTCACACATCACTTCTATCTCCTATAAAATAGCTCTCTTATAATTCTATTTTTTGTAAAACATTATACCTCCTAATCTTAGAAAGAACAATTCATCCACAAACTTGACTTATAATGAATGATGTCATTAAAGTAGAACTTTGTTATTGGATAATGTTATATGCAAACTTAACTATGTTAAAATGATAGATTATTTTTTAATATGTAAATAATACTTATTTTATGTTATGTTGTAAATTTACATAAGAGTATTATATATTTTTTGGGATTTTGAATATATGTTATATTTCGCTTCCATTTTATTTGCTTTTGTAGTATTCACTTAATAATTCAGATTGCATGTCATTCATTTTTTAGTTAGAATTGATAGATTATTTTTTGTAAAATATTTGATTAATGTTATGGAATTATATTTATAAATATTAATCAATTTATCAAGCATGCAGTCCATGATGTTCTTTTAAAATATGTATTTTTAGTTTTTAAATTAATTAAAATAAAATATTATTAATTTAAAAAATATATATCAATTATTTTTACAATATTAGCTACAAATATATAACTAGTAATTAATAGATTTTCAAGAAACAATATATATCTTAAATGTCAAATTTAATATTATTTATAAAGGCATATGTTTGTTAAATCTTAACTTTTAATTTTGATAATTAATTTTATATTTAAAATTTAATCTAACTATATAATTACTCGTGTGCAACTAAACAGTACACGTGTAATTACACTGTAATTATACTATGACAAACAAACAAGTCATCGTAATTACTAGGTTGTGCAATTACTACCCTAATAATTACACCAATCCATTTTCCCGGTAGCTTTCCAAACATGTCCTTAGTGTCAGGTAAAATCTCAACTCCCAGTCTCAAGGCATTTATTTATTTATTTATTGATTTTCTGAAATTTATGCGGTATACTTATAGTGTTTTTTGGTAAATAGAACAATCAATGAAATACGTTTTGTCTAGGGGTATTATCATTTTTAGCCCGCGCCAGAAACTATTTACATCTGGTAGCCGAAAAAAGTGTATAAAACTTGCATAATTTTTGTATATAACATACATAATGTATATATATACAAAAAATATATATAGTTTATACATTTTTCGACTATTATTCTTACAGCGGCTATGCAGTGTCATTTTTCCTTTTGTCTATGGAGCGGCCCAATAGCTTAGGCTTTTGGACAGACTCCAGGACTATGAGAGGATGAGCCCTTGGAACCACCGTACTTACGGATTTATATAATATTTCATAATCTACAACAAATATTAGAATAACAAATTCTACAACAAACATATAAAAATATACTCTAAAAACATGGTAAATTCCCTATTAAAGGAAAGTCCCATTCTAGAAGTATCTTTAATTAGTCCCTGAAAATTCTTCAATTTATTAATTAGTGATTATCACTACAAACACACTAAGTTACCACTATAAACACTACTCCTATCTCATGACCAATGCTATATCCTCCATAAATATAGGTACGTACTCCATTTTGGGAACTTTTATTGTTTCAATTTCATTCTCCATAACGTATACAGTATACAGTAGGAATACTTTGCATTTATTTGTTTTATATGTGTGTGTAATAATACATTTTATATTTGGTATATTAATATTCAACATATATTATGTATATATAGTATACATCACATATATTTTATATCTGGAGCAATATATCTCTCTCTCTCTCACACACACACACACACATATATATATATATATATATATATATTAGCAGTAATATATCATATTTATTATTTATATTCGTATCTTATACCAAATATATATTATTAATATACTATAATCTATAGTTAGTATAAGGAAATCCTTGCGTCTATTAATCTTCTTCTGCAGTTGAAAATCTCTGTATAGAAGGGCCTCAGCAGTAGGCTGGCAACTTGGAACATAAATGTCAACTGGGACAATGCTGTCAAAGGCTTGCACAACAGAATATGAGTAATGGTAGTACCCTCCACCATTTGCAGAACTCCCCATAGAAATGACCCACCTTGGCTAGTACGAAGGAGATAAAAGATTTGATAAAATTGAAGTGAAAGCAATCCCTAATTCTATGTTAAATGGGAGTATTTTTAGGAGTCAATTCCTATTTTTAAATTTTAAAATGAGATATTTAAGGGCTGTTAAAGTGGTATATAATTTAATTAGAAAGTTAAAAATTATAATATAAATTATATTTTATGTAATTTTTTGTAAATAGTTGTAATTTATTTAAATAAGTCTAAAAGATGTTGTATTCTGTGTAAATTCCTCTTTAATTTCTTGGCCGGTGATTGCTTTGGTCTGTTTGGTTAATTTGCTAAAATCAACTCTTTTTTTTCAAAAATATTTTTCGAAAATATGCCTTTGGAGAAAAGCAATTTATATTTGGCTAATCAATTTGAAAAGTACTTTTGACCAGCAATTTATGATAGGCCAACATTTGAAAAGCTGCTCTTGGGTATCAAATTACGAATAAGGACGTAAAAATTATAATTAAGTTTTTGATTTTCATATAAGTATGACACTAGCAAAAGGTTGGAGCACAGTAGGTGGTATAAGACCATATTGGGTTGTTGGAACAGATTACTCCTATGACCCCTAACTGCTATTGAGTTTTGTGACTGTTGAGTTTCTTTCTCTTTATTCATCTTCAATCATATGAGAATTCTTTTCTATCTGCATTGTGCATCTATTTTCTTGTATGTTTTTATGAAGCTGGAACATGGTGCATAACGATTACTCATTATTACCTCTTTCTTTTTTTTAAGAAAAGAAGTAGAGAGTGATGCAGACCATTATGCCTAGGTAAAGAGCAATATAATACCAATTACAACATAGAATTCACATAGATACCCCTTCTACGTTGTGTCAATCCCAAAACTCTTAAAGGTACTAACAAAAAAAAATATTACTCCTGTTGGAGAGGAGACTTGCGTTTAGAATTGCTAAATATTAGATTAAGTTGAATATAGTTATTTTGGTATATAAATTTATTTGCTAAAATTTTGTTTATACTTAAAAGTACATTTTTACCTCCTAAAAATTTGGTTAAACACTTCAAAGTTGAAAAGAAAAATCACTTTTGACATCGGAAAAACTTGACCAAATATAAGCTATTAGTAGTGTCAAAAGAAAGGAGTTTTCATGTTTTTTTTACACGGTTGGTTTTTATGAGTCCTTTGTAAGAGATGAAGTGTGGATGCTCTAAACAGTGGTGGAGCCACCTTTGTCTGAGGGCTGATAATTGCCATTATTTTGTTAAAAGATTACACTGTACAAGTGAATAAAAAAATTATGTATACATATTATATATTAAATTTTTTTAACTAATAAAATAAACACATAAAAACTTAGGTCACTTTGCGTATAACAAAGACGAAGAATTGGACAAGCGAGGGCGATGATGAAATCTGGAAAAGTAGGATAAACATTGACCTGTTATAAGAAAAATCAAATTATGGTGGATGTCTGCTCTTCCTTCATGATCTACTCAAATGCTTAATGACATATTCAATGACATATTTCTATGCTTAATGACATATTTTTCTTCACTTTTCATGCCTATATAAATGTCTTGTAATCGATAGGAAAATACACACAATTGAAGAAGAAAATCTCTTCTTTCTCTCTATCTCCATTTCTTGTTCATGTTTTACTAAATTGCTTTTATTTTATAACACGTTATCAGCATGAATTGCTCATTTCATGATCTTCTACGTCAAGATTATGTAAATTATAAGCAGACAATGGGATCAAGTACAATGAAAAATATCTTGGATGATAATACAAAGATAAGTTTTACATCCATCTAAACCCATTCACACTTTCATATCTTTGCATTAACTTTATGTACAGTGTTTAGTTAAAATATTTTTTTCAATTGTATCCAGTGAAATAAAGAACTAGAAAGGTATGTCTTTATTTGCTACATCTCTTATAGGACAAAGATAATATTCCAACGTATATATATGTTCTGACCGTTTACATACTATGATAGATAATTATTAAGGTAATTTAGTAATAATATTTTTACCATCAAATGATGTATTTCATTAAAAGCAAAATTATCAAATATGTAGGCGATTTTACAGTACCTTGCAAATTTGGCATTTGAATATACAATCAATATAAACTCATTATAGTTATAATTTATAATAGTTACGGTTATGCATTAAGCCTTAAATATTAAGTGCTCTACAAGATCACCACGACATAACACTTCATAAGACCTCATGGGAGAGGCTCAGGTACCTGAAAATAATAAGATAAAGAGATCTTAATAAGTTATGTCTTTATTGGGTAATAGTAGAACCGATATAAAATGATTGTCGACGATATTGTTAATATAATGTAGCGCTCAATATTATTAATATTAACGAGGATCTTGAGCTCAAATCTGTCATAAAACTTAGACAGATAAATAATTGGCCAAATGAAAAATACGCAATGAAAATTGATTTCACCTGAAAAATATGAAGTTGGACGGATAGTCCAAACACCTGAAAGTATAAAGCCAGTGGAGGTATAAATGTGTTTTTGTGCGAAAAAAAAGGTCAAGCCGATAGACATAAAGACGACTTGTGTCACAAGAAGATTTGTAAATATCCTGGCATTGATTATATAGAGACATGTTCTCCTGTGGTGGATGTCGCCATTTCAGGTTTTAATCTGGTAATACAAGAAAAATGTGATATGCGTATAATGGAAATCATTGAAAGATTTAAATTGTTCTGAAGCATATTAAGATTTAAAAAAAATTATTAAATAAGGTTTCGAAAATCCTTATATGGATTGAAACAATCAGGGCGCATGCGGTATAATTGCCCGAATGAGTACCCGTTGAAAGAAGGGTACAATAATAATTCAATTTGTCTTTGTGTCTTTATAAAAAGATCTGGATCTAAATTTGTTATAATCATCGTGTATGTTGATGATTTAAATATTATTGGAACTCCTAGGGAACTTCCTAAAGCAGTAGACTATTTAAATAAGGAATTTGTAATGAAAGATCTTGGAAAGACAAAATTTTATCTTGGTCTACAAATTGAGTATATAAAAGATGGAATTTTTGTCCATCAATCAGCATACACTAAACATATTTTAAAGCGATTCTATATGGATAAAGCACATCCATTGAGTACCCCGATGGTTGTCAGATCACTCGATATAAATAAAGATTCATTCCGACCTCATGAAAATAATGAAGAGCTTCTTGGTTCTGAAGTACCATATCTTAGAGCAATTGGTGCACCAATGTATCTTTCTAACATTACAAGGTCTGACATAACTTTTTCAGTTAATGTCTTAACAAGATATAGCTCTGCTCCTACAAGGAGATATTGGAATGGAATCAAACACATATTGCGGTATCTAAAAGAGACTACCGATATGAAATTATTTTATGGCAATGATTGCAATCCCGATCTTGTTGGTTATGCCGATGCTGGGTATTTATCTCACCCGCACAAGGCTCGATCTCAAACAGGTTATGTGTTTACATATGGAGGCACTGTCATATCTTGGCGATCGACTAAGCAATCAATCGTGGCTACTTCATCTAATCATGCTGAAATAATTGTTATTCATGAAGCAAGTCGAGAATATGTATGGTTGATGTCTATAATACACCTTATTCGAGACAAATGTGATTTGAAGTGTGACAAACTACCCACAATTTTATATGAAGACAATGCAGCATGCCCAATTGAAGGAAGGATTCATAAAAGGGGATAAGACAAAGCACATTTCATCAATTATTTTTCACACATGATTTTCAAAAGAATGGTGATATCAATGTGCAACAGATCTGTTCAAGTGATAATATGGCTGATTTATTCACCAAATCTTCACCGACGTCAACCTTCAAGAAACTAGTGAATACGATTGGGATGCGAAGGCTCAAGGATGTGAATTGATGCTCTCATCAGGGGGAGTTAATATGCGTTGCACTCATTTTTCCTTACAAGGTTTTGTCCCACTGGGTTTTCCTTGCAAGATTTTAACGAGGCAACCAAAAGGCGTATTTCTAAACATGTGTACTCTTTTTCTTTCGCTAAAATTTTTTTTCCATAGGGTTTTTTTCTAATAAGATTTTAACGAGACACATTATCTATGGACATCCAAAGGGGAATGTTATAAGAAAAATCAAATTATGGTGGATGTCTACTCTTCCTCCATGATCTTCTCAAATGCTTAATGACATATTCAATGACATATTTCTATGCTTAATGACATATTTTTTTTCACTTTTTATGCCTATATAAAGGCCTTATAATAGATAGGAAAATACACACAATTGAAGAAGAAATAACAATCTCTCTTCACTTTTTCTCTATATCTCTTAGCTTATTTTTTTTTATTTTATATTGTTACTTTGAGCTATATTTTATATTTCTATATCTCTTAGCTTCTTCGTATTCTCTTTAATGAAAATTCTAACCCCATTACCAATTTTAAAAGGGCCAAAATAGTTAATTAACTAATAAAATAAACACATAAAAACTTAGGTCACTTTGCGTATAACAAAGACGAAGAATTGGACAAGCGAGGGCGATGATGAAATCCAGAAAAGTAGGATAAACATTGACCTTGTTTCTAGTTTTTGTTGGCTTCGAGGTACTAAAAGATTCGGGGTCCCCCTTCTCGATTATTGTTTTATCTATAAAGTGATTAACAATATACTTAATATTTTTGAGGAGAAATTATTTTTTTTTACTTCTCAAAATCCATTTCTGTTTTATCTCAGAACATTTTATTTTTTCTAAAAACTAAACTAAACACCACAATTTAAAAAAAAAAACTGATCAAACAAGCTCTTTGTAGGCGCAAGATGAAGAATACATTCTGGCTTCACAGCATAGGGAAACGATTCGGCACGGAGACTGATTAGATACGTTTACGGTAAAAACAAAAACTAGATCTGAATTTTAATTGGAGAAGAAACAACTTTTGAATTATATAATACCCACGTTTTTTCTTTCCCGACAATAGGTAAAACGAGTTTATACCTTGTTACGTTAACCAAAGTATACATAATAGAGGATACAGTGTAAATAAGTCGGATTGATTCAAATTTTTTAATTATCAAATCGGGTTATTAATTTAAAAATCAAATTAAATCAATAAAAGTCGGATTTTTAAATCTCGGTTTTTTTAGGTTTTTCGGGTTTTCGGGTTGTTTAGGTTTTTTTTCTTCATAAAGTCTTCATATCACAAAACATAAAATTTGTGCTCCAAATATTTCTTTAATCCTAATAAGACAGAATTATATAAGGTATTTTTTAATAAAATAACATAAATATGAGATAATTCATGGCATTGTACTAAAAATATTCAACAATAAAGATTAAAAAATTACATAAAATAAATATTATTAATAAGTCATATTGGAAACAAACATAATTTACAATTACTAATAAGTTGTTAAAATAAGTACGGCTAATAAGTACTACTCCTTATTTACATGACTAAATAATAAAAGAAAAATAAGTTATGCATTTTATCTAACCCATGGAAAAACTAAAAATAGATATCCAACACTATTTTCATTCACAGTACAATTGAATTGAATGTCTTTTATTATCATTAGTATTGATTTGATTTTGGTTTAGGATTTATTTGAGTTACTAACATTTATGAACTATAAAATTTATTGGAGCATCCAAAAATTGTAAGTCCAAGCTTGAAATAATACGTTAAAAGATAAAATTATGAAAAAGCTTAAGAACTATTTATAAACTACACTACAATAAATATTTTCATGTATTAAATATATTTAAAACTTATATACATATAATGTCGGGTTGATTTAATTTCGGTTTGACTTTTTTTTAGTTAAAACTAAACCAAACCAAATATCGTCGAATTCTTTTTCTCGGTTTGACTCGGATTATCGGGTTGATGTGGCTTATCAATTTCATTTGTACAACACTAGTAGAGGAACATGTTCTTTTATAGGATTAAAATCTTAAAATTAAATAATGCATTATCACTACCACTATAATCTAAAATATTTTATATGAGAATAGTGAATACGTTGATTGAACATGCACTAGAGCTTTAGTATTCTTCTTTGCTTTAGGAGCAACTAAGTTCTTCTGCCTACAGTGTAAAGGGGCATTGCAAATCCCATGAACATTGCTAACTCCCTTTCCTCTTTCCAATTTATGTTTTTTTTTTTTTTTGAAATTTTCAAGAATTTTAATTTTTAAATTATTTGCATTTTAAATTTTGATGTAATATTTGCTCTATTTTCAACAAATACTTGTCTTCTCTTCCATCATATTAATATATTACATGAATATAAGATTTAGTAGGTGTTTGGACATAAAAATTATAATTTTTGAAAAAAAAATAGTATTTGGAGTTAAGTTAAAAAATAATATTTGAAATTATATTTGGACATACATTTCACTTGAAAAAATATTGCAGTTTAGTGAGTGAGGAAAAACAAATTTGAAAAAGTGGTCAAACAGACTTTTTGATTTTTAAAACTCATTTTCGAAAAATTTCCAAAAACTTATAAAATTTTATGAACAATCACATTTTTGAATTTTTTTGACAAAAACAAAATTATGGACAAGCGGGGCCTTAGTGTCCATTCAAAAGTAGTCACATAAATAAAATGAAAAGGGTAGAAATGGCGTGGGATAGTCATTTTTTAACATGATATTTAATTTTTATCCAGAATTTTTAATGTTAAGCAAAAATAACCACTACTCTATTAAAATTAATACGAAAAAATGTTGTTACCCTTTCTTCATGAATGTTGTATAAATATTAAGGACATAGTGTCCTTAACATTTACACTGCACACATGAAGTTAAGGATGTCATGTCCTTAATATTTATACTGCACATATAAAGTTAAGGACATGATTTCCTAAAGTTTAACAACGGAAGATGCAAATACATGACACTTTCTCCATAATATTTACACAATATTCATGAAGTTAAGGACACCATATCCTTAATATTTACACAACACTCATAAAGTTAAGGACACTATGTCCTTAATATTTATACAACATTCATGAAGTTAAGGACGCCATGTCCTTAACATTTACACTGCACATATGAAGTTAAGGACAATAGGTCCTAAAGTTTAACAACGGAAGATGCAAATACATGACACTTTCTCCATAATATTTACACAATATTCATGAAGTTAAGGACGCCATGTCCTTAACATTTACACTGCACATATGAAGTTAAGGACAATAGGTCCTAAAGTTTAACAACGGAAGATGCAAATACATGACACTTTCTCCATAATATTTACACAATATTCATGAAGTTAAGGACGCCATGTCCTTAACATTTACACTGCACATATGAAGTTAAGGACATGATGTCCTAAAGTTTAACAATGGAAGGTGCAAATACAGGACACTTTGCCCTTAATATTTACACAACATTCATGAAGTTAAGGATACCATGTCCTTAATATTTATACAATATCCATATCTAGCACAGGGATATTTTTATTCGGACGGGTAAAAATTTATTAAGCATTGACTAAAGAGTAAATACATTTTAAATAATGACTAAAGAGTAAATAATTCCTAATTAATGGCTAACTGTGCAGTTCCATGAAAGGAGGGCGTAATAAAAAGTGGGCTTTAGGACTGGCAGCATACTCAGTAGTCAGTACAATTCCCACTGTTCGTCGTCTAAATGAAATGGGCAAAACTAATCAGCTCACACGCTATTCCGCTAGATCACTCCGTGCCAATTTAAATATACCTATCGTCTGTTTGTATACTCTTTTGTTTCAATTTATGTTACACATTTTTTTGTTAGTCCGTTTCAAAAAAATTATATATATTTAAAAATAATTTAACTTTAAACTTATATTTTACTTATTTTATTTTTAATGATAGACTTTTATATCTAGACAAATATGTTTTTTCCTTAAACTCTTGCTGAATCAACCTAACTTCTGCTTGTTATATGTGATCAATGGTGGCTTAACTCCTACATAACGATCAAAACAACTTGCTCAACTCTACAATTGGTAAGGAATTCTATGAATAACTTGTATCCGATAAAAGAAGAAGAAAATATCTATTCTTCTAGTTGGACATTAGAATATTTATATCAGTTGCACTGGTGTACAAAATAATGATTGCTAAGCTTTACCCTTTTTATCCAATGCAATTAGATTTGATATCCTTCCCTTTTCTGCCTAACTTTTTAATGTCATCGACGAGACGTTGAAGAGCATTGTACGATGAACCTCCATCTCCAACACTTTCTTTTGCCAAATTAGATAATTTCTCAGCTGATTTCTTAAACTCATCCCTATTTGTTACCATTAAATCTTTCACCATCTTCTCTATAATGTATCTATCACAAATGTCCTTCATGTCCACCCCAATTTTCCACACCTCACCCACAAATCTGCTTGTGACTCGTTGGTCCACATAAACAGCCCAACAGATCATGGGCTTTCCTTGAACAATACTTTCCATAGTTGAGTTCCATCCACTATGAGTTAAAAACCCACCAATAGCAGAGTGGGCCAATACCTTTTCTTGTGGAGCCCAACTCACTATGTAGGCTCTTTCTTTGCATCCCTTAGCAAGCTCCTTCACAAATTGGTGGTTCAATTCTTCTCCCTTTAACAAGTTGGACCTCATGACCCACAAAAATCTGATTCCACTATTTACTAACCCATGCCAAAACTCCAAGATTTCCTCCTTTGACAAAGTTGCTATACTTCCAAAACTTACATAGATTACTGATTCGATGGGCTGCGCATCGAGCCATTGAATTGAACTGTGGTCTTCTTCCCACAAACTATTTGATGAGGCTGATATTGGCATCCTTTTTTCAGCAAGTTTAGTCTTAAGATGCAAGTGTAGTGGCCCAACAGCATAAGTTTGTTGACAATGAGAGCGAATGAGGGAGAGCAATGGGCCGTCTAAATCTTCAAATGTGTTTAATATGAGTCCATTGGATCGAGGGATACTCTCCACTTGTTTGAGTACCATTTGGCAATAGGGGTCGGTCGCATAATCGATTAGACCATAGAATGGAAAATCGCGACGGCGTAGAAGACCTTGCATGCCAGCTATATTTTCGAACAATACGTCCAAATCATTTCCTTGACAAGAAAGATAAATTTTTGGCTTGTTTAGCTGTGTTATATGTTGCCATAAATCACAAAAGAATTTAAAATACGCGTTCATCCAAAATAAATAAAGTGAAAGTATTTTGTCTTTTACGTAGATATTTTCTACTTGGAAGAAACTACTATTGGTACTAGAAGAATCCTAGTGTTTTATTATGGAAAAGAGTTCCTGGCAGTATTGGCCGAGGGCTAAAGGGCAAACTCAGTCAATAAAATGATAAACATTGACTTTATCTATTCTTTAAACTTGAATACATATTACAGTAGTAGCATTTAACTTTGACCAAGACAAGTAATCTTAAAATATTCGAAAAATTATTAAAATACCTAGGATAGAAATGAACGCCTCAATGCTGGCAGCGAAGATGGAATTTTATTTTAATTGTATCACATAAGATATTATCCAGTAAGAATTTCGTTTTAGTCACAAGTAGCATTTCCTTATATTGAACATATAAGCATTTCCTTATATTCGTAAAGTCAAGTCAAATAAGTTTATTTCACAATGAATCTTTTTAATATATAAAATTGTTACATATTTTAACTTATAATAGCTTTTAAAAATATGAAATTGTTATGAAAATAATTATATTGTGGGTGTTCATTTATTACTCCGCTATAGATAATCTT